>VOQJ01020851.1:0-11041 GCA_015052665.1 Apistogramma diplotaenia | reverse complement strand
TCCAAACTAACGGCAAAACAGTGAACGGCTGAGCCAGTGTTACTGTCACTTTTTATAATGGGTATATCAGCAAGAGCATGCAGTATATTTTGACCAGTAAGGATAAATTGGGTAATTATAGTTATATAATAGTATAACTGGAAAAGTTTTTTTATGAACCTATTTATCAAAAAATCCTTATAAAAGCTGTTCATGTTGTGCATTACTGTAAAAACAACAATACCTCAGTCTAATTAATATTTTGACCTCAGATATCCAGTATCAGACTAATTTAATCAACAAGAGTCAAAGGTCCAGGGTGTCCTTTCCATGGCTGATATAAAATGATATTTTTAAACAAAGTGCTTTTTTTTCAGTGCTCTAAAAGTCCCCTGTGTATGATTGTGGTCTAGATATTATGTGACAGTAAAAACAATACCATCATACTGAGAGAATATCTGATTTCTTTGAGTCCTGCAGTGTAGGACTGTTCTAAAATGAGGTGTCTAAATGGCGTACACATAAATTATTTCAGATATCATAAATTAGCCAGTGACAAAACACAGAAGGAAAAGCAGCTTCCCCAATATTCTCTTATCGCGCTAATCTAAGATTAGCAAACGTTTTGGGAGGCAGGCTTTGAAGCAACTGCAGACGTGCAGCTGTTAAATATCACTGATCAGACATGCGGCATTAAGATCTCATCTTACTTCTGCTTAGGCCTCTCCCCTTATGAGATCAGTCCCAGTTCATTAATATCAAATAACAACAGTCACATCTCGCTGGTTGTGCAGGTGGCCCACCCAGTGTGGATGCAAAGGGAAGTTCACCACATTACTGCATCATTAGATGCTATATTGGCACAATTCTGATTCTCTTGTGATTAAATGCTTTGGCAACATTTGTTTTAGATGTGATTGTGTAACACTGTGCCTAAATAATCATTTACCTTGCAGACTCTTTAACTTCCAGATTTCTTGCAGCTGTTTGCCAAAACGGAGAGATCCTCTGGTCTCCCCCCACTGCTGCTGTCCTCTGTGCAGAGGTAGAAATATGTAAACAGGAGGTTGTCCTTGTCTGCGCAACACTGCAACTCCTTTGCATAGCTTTCCTCCCTATGTTATGTTTTTCAGTTGGGAGACAAGGCCAAGACATTAAAGACAGAGCAAGAGTAGCGAGGTTATGATGCAGCCATGGACCACAGACTGTAAATAAAAGGTGGCCAAAGGCAACCCCCTGTGAAGCCTCGAGCCAAGCATTTTGTGCATCACAGTCTTTTTTTAAACCAGACGTGACGAGCGAGGGCTGAGAAACTGACACTCAGTTCCTCCTTGTTTTATCTAACTTTTTTTATTTGGGACCTAAATTACCATGAAAGTGTTTACTGAGGTCATCGATCAACGAAGCCGCAAGGTGGTTTTCCCAAAGACTTCCATATAAGATGGAGACCTTTTGGAACCAATGCAATCTTCTCCTTCTCTTTTCACACCCAGAAACCCTGAATGATGAAGATGAAGATGGGTCAATTTGCCCAACTTTGGTCGTGAACCAAAGCTGGCAATGCTCCCAGTGTCTTTTAAATACAAAATGTTCAACCTTGCAGTTTCAGAGAATTGATACAGCTGCCATGAAAGGTGCTCATTTGAGATTCAGTGTCTTGCTCAAGGACACTTGGCACATAGATGGGCCAGAGATTGAAGGGCAAACGCTCAGACATCCCACTCCACCAACTCGGCAACAGTTGTACAGTATAATATATGTTATGCTTGCATCTCTGCAGCCCATAGGTGTGAATGTGAGCGTGAATGGTTCTCTGTCTCTTTGTGTTGGCCCTGTGACTGGCTGGAGATCTGTACAGGGTGTACCCTGCCTCTCGAGCCCCAGTGTGACCCTGAAAAGGATAAGTGGAAGGGAGTGAATAGATGGATGGATGCGTGCATCTCTTTTTCAGTTAGATGTTGAATCAGCTCTCTCAAAATAGCCTAAAATGCCTGGAAAAGCTTGCAAAGAACTTGCATCATGATAAATACATGGCATGCCTGCTGTTGCTTCAATTTGTGTTGATTTTACAAACCAGCCCTACCTTTTTGTTTCATGTTCAGTACTACTGCAGGGAGTGCTTTTAGGGGGGAAACTGGCTGCACTCTAGTGGAGCATTAAGCCCTTCAAGGGATCAGTACTTCCCTTAAAGCTGGTGGAGAAAAACAGAGATAAAGGAAAACTGACACTGTTTTTTTGTCTTTTTTTTTACTGGAACAAAACTTCAAAAATACATGTCGTTCAGTGCATTATTTGCAGACGCATTAGACATAACAACTTTTCCTGTTAATAATAATACAGTGTTTTTTTTAACTTCTTATGCCTCCAAGGGGTGAGAAAACATACTCTTTGTTGCTAGTTATACTCACTTTGTGACATTTTCAGACACTGAGCCATTAAAGGACAGTTCAAAAGCAGCAAAGATTGATGAATGTTGTACTCCTGCAGTTGTAACTGAGCTGCAGCCTCATTAAAACAGAAACATCACCCGAGGTCAGACAGAGGAGGACGTGTTTCAGCTGTGTGTTAAACAGCTCAATCTTCAACCCCTTCAGCAGCTTCCCCAACTGTCTTTACTTGTCTGCTAGGCTTCCTGCTGGTTGTGTGCTATGGAAACACTCCCTCTTCCACGCCTGTGCACACACATCTTCCTCACCCTGCCCCTAACTTTGTGCCATTTCACGCTTTCTTGGTGCCCCTCTGCCCCACTTTGCCCTTTCAGTCTGTAATTGAATTAGCAGAGTCGGAGGCAAGCCGATCTCGAGGAAGGCACTTGTCGGTCACACTGCTCCTTTGTTAATTACCTGCAGAAAGGCTGGCTATTTCCTGCCTTCACAGGAAGCAGAATATTGAAACCAGATTTCCCAAAGCGCACTATGTAATCTTGCTGTCGGCAGAGAATCAGGAGGAGGCAAGAAATTTTATGTTCATCTGCTCCGGTCTCTGTTTCTAATAAACCTTTTAGTCACAACTTCTTTTTTTCATGTGCATCACAAAGAAAATCACACAGAAGGAATAATGTTTAAATCTGCTGAGTAGTCATTTAGTCCAGTTATTTATTTATAAAAAAGAAAAACCCACGGCTAAATGATTTGTGATTTGAGCACTTGCATAATTGAAGGTCACACATCTGTCACACAAATAACAGGGAATGGCTTAAAGAGAGAACAAGAGCAACAAAGGAGGAGATTTGCCTCCCGTGTGGTTAAATATGTGTTGGCCTCCTCGGACTGTGCCAGTAAAGAAATGGGGGTGAACATGATCCAAGGCCTTCTGGGTTCCCAGATGAGTGCAGAAGCCATTGTGCAGTTTGTAACTCAAGACCCAGACATGAATAGCGCTGGCGGGATAACGAGTAGTCTGTGATAAATGTACACGCACGCTTGTGCCTTGTGTTGTTTTCCAGGGTTTATTTGGAGGTGGTATTGTTTTGGTTGGCCTCATGTTGTTAAGGTCAGATGTTGTTCCGCGCTGAATTTTACTGCCAATGTTACTCTTCACTTCCCCATATATCTTCACTTTCCCTTTTGTGGCATCAACAACAGCATTATGTCGGTGCACTGGCTGTTTATTTATGTAGCCACAGACACAGATCAGATCAGGCTGGATATAACACATGAGAACACTGTTACACACAGGCTGCAGGACAGAGTTAAAGTGCCTACACAAATCTTTCATTCAGTATTTGAGTGTGTGGTAGAGCTCATAAATAAGCTTGCAACAGTGTTTGATCGAGCTCAATTAGCCTCAGTAATGCTTTCTTTTTCATACATATTTAACACACGTGCAGTTTGGCAGCTGCCCTTCAACTAATTTGATCAGGATTCGAGTGTGTGT
Source organism: Apistogramma diplotaenia (assembly GCA_015052665.1). Lineage (NCBI taxonomy): Eukaryota > Metazoa > Chordata > Actinopteri > Cichliformes > Cichlidae > Apistogramma > Apistogramma diplotaenia. The sequence continues at coordinate 7,186 of VOQJ01020851.1, read as the reverse complement.
CATAACTGCTGCGTCTTTGGCCTTGACCTCCACCTTTTCTATAGGAGTCCAAAAATTCTGAATCTTTGAAAAGTTCATGGATTACTTGTTGACCTCTCACAGAAACCCTCCTCTGAGCAAATATTAAATTGCTTCTGATGTTAAATTGCATATCACCCGAAATGCAACATAGAATTGTCTTTTCCATCACAAAAGGTCGCACTTTAGCAACAATGCTCGGAGAAACTGCAAAACACCGAGAGCTACGTCTCCCTACAGGCTTCAGGTAGCATTTTTTTAATGTTCACAATAGTGCAATTAGAACAAAAAGAATAAACCAGTGCTTATTTGGAAGGTTGTCAGGAGAAAGAATCTTCTCTCTAAAAAGAACACGCTAACACAGCTCAGGCTTGGAAAGTTGCATCTGAACCAATCGCACGACTTCTGGAACAATGTCCTTTGGACAAACAAGACTAAAGTGGAGATGTCAGGGTCATGATGCACAGTGCCATGTTTGGTGTGAACCAAACACAGCATGTCAGCACAAACACCTTGTACCAACTGTCAGGCATATCAGCACAAACACCTCATACCTAATGCCAAGCGCGTTGTTGGAGGGGTGATGATTTGAGCTTGTTCTGCAGCTAGAGGACCTCGGCACCTTGCAGTCATTGACTTGACCATGAGCTGCTCTGTATACCAAACTATTCTACAGTCAAATATAAGGCTTTTGTGTCCAATAGCTAAAGCTTTGCCATGACTGGATCATGCAGCAGGACAATGACCCCAAGCACAGCAGCAAATCTACAACAGCTGGAAAAGAAAGGAATCAAGGTGTTGTTCCAGTCAAAGTCCAGACCTCAGCCCACCTGAAATGCTGTGGCTTGAAGAGTATGCCAGATTAGACTGAATGACATCATCAGTAGTGGGTGTCTGTATGGCCCATTATCTGTAACCTTTAGAAACCAATGATTTGACTTATGCACCCACTTCATGCTTTTTTCATACATCTCCCTGTGTAGCCAGTCAGAACGACTGTAAGCACATCTGATTCCTAACATGATCAGACAGCATGTCCTGAGTACTTATTATTAAGCCATTCCCTCTTGTTACCTCATACACAAAAACCTTACAATAAGGTCACATAAATGGTTTTGCCTAAATTTCACATCCTAATGTAAGAGATCAGAACTGTCTGAGTGAGTCAGATCATTGACTCAGTCATCCTAAGGCCAGCAGTTGAAATCAAAACTAACTATAATAGACAAAAGAGGCCTTGTGTTCCAGTCAGTGGGTATTACCAAAAATGGTTACAATTTAGACCGAATGTCTAAACTAAACATTAGGAAACACAGTAGTTTTTTTTGTTGTTGTTGTTGCAACATTTCATTCAAAACCATACACGACTGCCTTCTACTGTAGCAGTTAAAGAATAATCAAAATGATTGGGATTAAACCTCAGGGCATCTCAAATATCTGCACACAATTTAATGGTAATTCATGCAGTGCAGATGCTGGTGCAGCTCCCCGGGTTGAGCAGGTAACCCCTCTGCCAAAAGGAAACCTGCTCTTTTCTGTGTTATTCCTCTCCGTTCCTGTCTGCTCTTGTGCTTTACTGAAAAATAATAACCTTAGAAAAGCATCCAGTATTAAAAAAATTAAGATACTTTAATTTGTAAGAAAATTATGCATCAGCTGACAAACAGATTAGTGCAGAAACAAACATTTATTCTAGTACAGTATAATGACCCTCAAAATCCACCTGCAGCTTTAAGCAGAGCTCTCTGCTTTCTTCATCAAGCTGAAAAGGATCTGAAATGACTCAGTTTCATACTCAGTAAATGCTTTATTATATCTGGCTATAATAATACAAGCTATAATTAAAGCTATAATGTAGCTTTAATTTGCCTTTAATGTGAGCTATTTAGCACTGTAACGTGTCTCAGTCACGTTTGTCAGTGTTGGATAAGAGAGAGAAGCTTATTGAATGTTGACAAGAGCTGAACATCATATTGATTTGCACATATCAATAGCTTGTTCCAGTAGCCAGTACACGAAAACGCTACAGCATCACATCATGTAACCAAAGAGCATGACCTTTGATTTCTAAAGCTCTGTTCAATACAAATAAATATGTAGCGACAAAGAGCACAAAGAGCACGCTGATCACTGAGTCCAGAGCTGCATGCTGTTATTGATCTGATCCCTCTGATTTGCAGTGTCCCATTACGTGCCACACTACAACAGTAAACATTATGTTAGTTATCATATTAGTCAGTACTTGTTTATATGTGTCTCTGAATGTATGAGCATCATAAATAATGCAGTGATTATTGCAAGACATCAAGAGCCACATTAATGTATCGCAAACCTGAAATATGCAATAAGAAATTTGCAGTTACTGCAAATGGAAGTAAATTATAATGCATATCCATGTCAGATGGATCCCTTTCAGGCATTTTGATTATAATTCATTGTTTTATGAATGTGAATCTATCAGACATCTGCCCTTTGAGTGTCTGTGCAGGCTTCAGCACATCAGTGGCCCATCTGTAAGGGTTTTATTGACTCGGTGCTTCTGCCCCGGGTCATTTCACTCAGGTGGAGTGCTGTTATCTTCTCATTGAAAGACAGTCACATTGAGATTCAGTTTGCTGTTTTACACGTCAATGGAAGCCCTTTCAAAAGCTTCTCGCTGCTTTTAGTCTGTGTGTCAAACTCTGCAGTCTCCTCATAAGTGAGACCGCCTTCACCCTCTAAAGTATGTCTCAGACAAGGGATCTAAACTTAAAAGAAGCCGAATATTTAATACTAAATGCCTCTTTTTTATACAGGCAGTGCGTAGGGCTGGTATCCCTCCTGTCAGCTCTCTGGGGTATGATAGTAGCAGGGGGCTGGAGTGAACAGTTGGAGGTCCAGGCCATCTGTTTCTTCACTGCAGCCTAAACCCGTGACTGGTGATCAATAGTGATCAAGTAGCAGATGATCAAGTAGCAGATGACACTCCCAATCAGACAAAGGGAACATTTTACATAATAGCACTGCTGTCGCCGTAGGGGGGAAACAGGAAAACACCAGCACAGCAGTTTCTGCACATGTACTATTGAACAGAAACTTTACTTTCTGTTAACACGAAATCTCAAAGCAAGATTTGCACGTGGCATCACTGTGATCACGGACTGCTTCGTGATCTTTCTGATTCTATAGTATTCCCAGTATGAAATGAGGGTGGGCTTTCCTCTGTCACACCAACCCTCTCCATGTCTTCCTGCAGTACATCAGTGATCATCTTCATCTTCATCATTCCCAAAGCACATCAATTCCATCTTGTAAACCTTCTCTTTCACCCTTCCTTCTATCCTTCTGTCGCAAATCACTCCTGACAAAAGATCAAGCACATCACATTCAGAAGTCATCAGCAGTGAAGAGCAACTTGGCTTTCAGGTTTAGTTAAGAACTTATCAAGGACATTAGATCTTAGTGAAATGCTACCAGACTGTCTGTAAAAGGAAAGCTACAGGAAGTTTAAAGAACTCAAGATAAAAATATGATCCAAAAAGACCACACAGATCCTCCATCTGCCTCCTTTAAAGCTCTCTTTATATGCCTTTGAAGAAACGGGCCTCTAGCCTCAGTGGGTTGTAAAAATATTTCCACTCTCGGGATTCTTGCCAGAGAGCGAAGCTGAGACAGGAGCGAGCCTGTGCAGAAGTCGTTTTTGGGGCAGGCTGAAAGTAGGAGGACTTAGCAAAGTTTGCCTACTGGTCACTTCCTGTCTCTGAAGGTGCTCATTGTCTTAAAGGGGCGAGATTAAAATACACATTATGAATAACACATTATGATTTCTCTTCACATGCAGTGGCCTGTGCACAATTACCAGCAAAAATGTGCTTCAGTCAGATTTTTACCTCCTTATCAGGTTCCTGAGCCGAACTTCCTCAGGCTGCACCCCCGTGCACACATCTGCAGATGGAGGGGTCTATTTTTGGGTTTCATCAATCAGCTGCCCATGTTATCATAAAAGACTGTATTGTGTATCATTTCATATGCTGTTAATGGCCGTAGGGCAACAGCAAATCTACTCTAAAATCTGAAAAAATAGAAAAAATCTGCTAATTTGTGTTCAATGATGCAAAGTTTTTGATTGTAGGTTCAGACTTTGGTAATCTTTAGTAGTTAAAACACATGTATGTCTTTTGGAGTCAACTGATTAATTATATTTTTATTAAGTGAATTTTTTCATCCCACCTTATTAGGGGATTTTTTTACTGTGTGTTACTGTGTGAAAAGAAAAAAAAAACCATGTTCTGTTTCAATAATAATCAGAAGGGGTGTGTATGTATTGGGTACTGTATGTGGGCTGTTTTAACACAGATAGAGGGGGATCGCTGAGCTTCCTGTCAACAAGAGGAAGCAGCCTGCACTTCTGGCTGTTAATGTCAGATGTTGGGGAACTTCATATCTGAATGTGCAAAACAGGGAGAGAGAATTTACTGCAGGAATTGTGTTTAACAATGGGGAAGTCACAAACACTGACAGAATGTTTGGACAAAAGCTTATTTAATTAAAAAAAAAAAAAGAGCCCTGGAGAATGAGGATGAAAAGCAGTGGGAGGACAGATCAGGGCCAGAAGTATTATACATGAAGACTGAAAATGAGTCTGTTATTGTTCTGGGGGAGAGCCAGTTCTTTCATGTTTTATGGGGAAGTTTGAAATGCGTTATAATGGAGACGGTAGAGCACATGAGAAAAAAAAAGCGTATTACATGGTGTGTTTGTAGTGTTTGTTCACCAGTTTGACTTTATGCCACTCAGGCTCATGAAACAGCCGTTTGCTTCATTCTGATCTTCTGAGGTGAGACTCACTGCAAACAGAGTGATGCACAAACACTTCACACTTACAGACAATATTTAATCATTAATAAAGTTTCAGGTTTAACAGCTCGACAGTCAACCACCAGCCCTGAGTGAGTATCTGCAGTTGTGATTAGCCAGCAAAGAGCACTTGGCAGGGATTTGTCAGTCGTGCTATTTTAAACATAACAGGTGATCGAGACAACTGGCCCCAGCGTTTATTTCATATAGTACGATGTGGACTTTCTTTTGATTAGCATGGACTTGTATTCATGACTGAACCGTCCACAATAAGTGCCGCTGGTTTAATTAACCTCTTCACAACTGCAGATGTAAAGCAGATGTCCCCATTCTGACATTTCAGTTTAAGAGACAAACAATAACTTTCTGTTTCACATTTTGTTTCTTTCCCCTGAGAGAATAATCTTCTGTTTGGGGCCTTTTGTGTTTTTATTGCGGAAGTTCCACGACAGAAAGATACTGCCGTCGTGCTTGTGGGAAACCATTTGTAATTGTTTCCAGTGGCCTGTTAACTTTCCAGCATTCCTGTTTATCTTTGCACTCCCGCTGTACTGTGCATGGTCGACGTCGCCATGGTAGCTGATTGGCTTCAAGTTCCTCCCAGAGTTGGGTGACAGACATGAGAGAGAAGAAAGGAGGAGCGAGATTGCACACCTGCTTTACATTGTGTAAAATCGGCATCTGCAAACTAAAGCACAAGCACACTTAAAACAGACTTTGCAGACCAGCAATGATGTAACGTTTGCGAGGTCATCAAAGAATCCTCTTTTAGACGTGTGCAGGTTCTTTTTCTTCTTGCACTCATTGTTCATGCTGCTCGCACATTAAAATAAGCTGCCATGTGCATCTTGGAAACAAAATGTAAGAATCTGCTTCGAGTTCTCAGCCCATTTATCAAAATGCGCTTTGTCTGAAAACTGGGACAAAGGACACAGACATCCAGTGAGACTTGGGCTGAAGTATGCCTCAAGTGTGTCTCCGTAACCTCAAACCCCATAAGTGGTGGGAGTTGTAAGGGCTAGTCAAAAAGTTCCCCTTGGCTGCTGATGCAGAGATAATTGGACCCAGGTTCAGCCGGAGTTTTGGTATTCGCAGCTCGAGCCAAGTTTTGGTCTTCACGACTTCTCTGAGCAGACGGCGTCTGTACGTGAGCGGAGTCGTTTGATGACGTGACGTGTTTTGACTTCATTTCTGCATGTGAGGAATCCTGATGGTTTCCATCAGGTGATGTTTTGTTCCTTAGGTCTTACACGTGGATTATCATGTATAGGGTAAGCAAGTGATGAGTAATGGGTCCAGTGGCAGCAGCAGTGTTTATGCTTGCAAGCTTCATCTCTCCCCATCTTTAAACTCAAAGTTTGCTCCTGTTGATGAGTCATATAAATGACTAATTTACCTGAAAATCTGAGCTCGTGAGAGAGTGAGAGATTGGAAGCTGGTGCTTTAGCTCCAGTCTGTTTCACTATATTGCACTGAGTGCTAATTAACTCTTGTTTTATACACACATAAAATGTCAAATAATTATTGTGCTTAATATGTTTAATTGAATTATAGAAATATACCTTTAATAAGCCTAAAGCATGGTCCTCACAATGAAAAACAGAAGGTATGCCTTCATACAAAGACTCTAAAACCACAGGAAAGAAAATGGTCTTTCAAAGTTAGAATTTCACCAGCTTAAAGTGCGATCTGTCCGGCTCTGCAGAAATTCCTCTGCTCCTATGTCACTTTCTCTTGCACCACATTACATTCACACAGACGTTTGAGCAAAAAGCCTTTATAATAATTTTCTCCCAAACACACAGCATCACATCGCCATATGGATTTTTACTGTACAAGTTGTAACCTGTGATGTTTCAAAGATGGAGCTTGAGAAAAGAAAGAGTGCCCTTCACCATATATGAGGAAGAAGCTTGTTGACCTCGGTGAGGCTGGTTCGAGTGTGCTGATTGTTCTCAGCTGCTTTACCAATGAAAAATGCAGCGTCTCCGTCTTTGAGCGTCCAGGACTTTTGTCACGGACTTCACCATTTTCTGCACATCTCTCACAGCAAGCAGTGCCTCGTCTGTCATCTTTGTGTTGCTGTGTGTAATATGTCTATCGTCAGGTTGCAGGAAAGAAATACACCCTGTGGGACGACTTCCTTGTTGAGGGCAGAAGAAGTGGTCAGCAGGAAATGACCTTGGAGGATCTGTTCCAGTGTATCAAGGTTTGCCCTCCTTATTTCTTTCAGCAAGAAAACACTTTCTTCACAGCCGGTGCTGCTGAGTACACACACAGGCTTTTCTTAACCTTTGCATCTCTCTGCAGCACACACACAATGCCCATTGTA
>VOQJ01020844.1:12851-25315 GCA_015052665.1 Apistogramma diplotaenia | reverse complement strand
ATCTATCAAAGCTCCAGGAAAGTACCAAACATATTGAAACTGAACACACACACACACACACACACACACACACACACACACACACACACGTGTGTGTGTGTGTGTGTGTGTTGTAAAGCAGAGTAGGGGCAGTTTACAAGCCTCTGGTGACATCAAGTTTATGATGGTTCCAGTCAGCAAAGGTTTGGCATGACTGCACCAAAGTGAGAAATATGAGCTAGTATGAAATAAACCTTATGTTCACACACACACACACACACACACACACACACACACAGAGGCAGGCTGTGAGAACTCTTGGCTGATATTTGTGTATTACACAATAATATTTAGTAAAATAGTTAATAATTGCCATAAATATAAATATTTACAAGAAAACTTGGGGGCGGGCTCGAGTACTGGTAACAAGCTGCTGGTTTATGGATTAACTTGGTTGATTCAGTTCTAGGCGGTGTTTACTCCACCATGTGGCTGCAGCTAGTGGGAGAGCTAAAGTAGCATGGAGGAAGCCAACAGAGAGGAGCAGCAGGTTGAAGGCGCTCCACGCTTAAGTTACTTAACTGTAAAGTGTGTGCCGAGTGAGCTGACATGATGTGCAACACAAAGATGTTTTGGCATCTTTGTGTTGCTCCTTGTCTTACTGATCCACCTCGAAGGACTCGGTAAGACTTTTTGGAAAGCTTTAATAACACTTATGGTAACATAACAGTGTGATTTATATTATTTCATGTCACCTGTCTCCTATCAGCTACGTGTGTGTGTGTGATTTGAGCTGAAATGAGACTGGTGGAAATAAATTAGCTGAATGTAACCAATAAATTAAATACCAATGCAGTACGTTTATCCTCTTAGATGTCTTTTTTTTTTTACACAGAACTGGAGTACAATGCTTTAAGAGGATCCTGATATTGCATTACAAATAAAATCAATTATTATTTTAAACAGAACCAAGGTGTCGGCATTGTATCGGAACTGGGAAAAGTTGGATTGTCGCATCCCTGCTGAAAATGAGCCAAATGTGAATACCAAGACGTGCTAAAGTGGCATTAAAGGAAGCAAAGAACTGAAAAAGCACATAAAACTACATTCCATAAATAACAAGAGGTCTCCATGCTTATATAACTTCATATTTCCACAGGTTTACATAACTGACCACTGTTCTGAAGAATGGATACATCCCTGAATGCGAATATGAATAATACCGCACTTGAGAAGAGTGGAGAGCGACACCGATCTTCTCCTGAGTGTTTTACTTACGTAACAGGCAAACATCTGGTTTGTCTAAGTGTTACACCAACTGTGATAAAAGATTGAAACACCTGAGGAGAAGCTGTGCAATTTTCTCCAGCTGCACACATTCTAATACTTTTTTTTTCTCTTTTATTTTTAATGGTTTATGTTGGGACACGCAAGATCAAATGGATCAGCGACTACAGCATTTGCCATGTCAGGTGTAAGAGTTTCAAAACTTCTGGGAAAAGCCGCCTTTTAGGAATCACGCTGTGAGCAGGCACACATCGGTTTGCAGGGAACTAAATTTGCATGCGTATGATCTCAAGCGTGCAAAGTTCAGTATAAAAAAACAGATGAAGGCAAAGAAAGAAAGCTGATGTAGAAAAGTGCATCATAAAAAAAAAGCGCCCCTGAAATGTTGCATTCTGGGATTAAAATTACAAGGCATGCTCGGTTTCTTGGATCCTGCTGCAACAAGTCTGCATACCAGAGAATATATGAGAGTTTGTATTTGTATAAAAGGGTGTCCACACTGAAAATAAATGGATAGCTTACCATGAAATGTTGCTGCTAACAGTTTGGATGTTTAAGTCTAAGCAGCATTAGTATAACAGCCATTGCATACATCCTTACTGATTATTAAAAGAAACTAGCAGTCAATACAGATTATGTCTGATCTGCCAGGGACTACGGATGAAAAGTAGCCTTTTGGCTATTTCTGGCATATTTACATTGACATGCTCATCAATATGCGATGTCCTTTTAAAATAAATGCATTCAAATTGACAGCTCCTGAAAGACCCTTTCCTTCACAAATGTTTACAGAAGCAGCCTGCATGCTTAAACCTGTGGCCATGGAAGTGACTGTAACATGTGATTCAATGATTTAGATAGGTGAGTGAATACATTTGGAATTATGGTGTACAATTAGAGGTTATTCTCCATCACCACCTAGTGGTGTTGCTCATCTGCAACATTCCTGAGCTGTAGCACAGCTCAACTATGGTGCGCCTGGATGTGAGTGTCCTCGCATTATTGCTTCCAGCTTTTATTATTATTATTAATAAAGTACTCATCTGCACCAACCAACACAACACTGCAAATCAAGACAGCAGTTCCTCTAATAGCCATTTGAGGCTGGCTCCACAATTGAGTTGATCCGGACAGATCCCAAAGTTAAAATGCCCAATTTTACATGATTAAACTCTGGTACAAAAACAGTTGCACCTCACCTCTACCAACCGGATTCACTTAACTGGACTAATCTGAAAAACACATGGCCTGCTATTTGGTACACACCACTGATTTTGATCTAAAACACAGGCTAGATGCATAAAACTGGTGGAATTTGCCTTAAACATTTAAAGTTACCACTTAAAAAAAAAAAATCACAGTCTTTTCATTTTAAGTCCAGTGAGCTGAAGTAGTAAAAGACAACAAAAAAGTGTCACTGTCCAAACGCTAACTACAGACTGCAGTGAAGATGGCATATCATTATGATGTAGAGAAGAAAAAAAAAAGTTACATTTTTTTCACTTGGGTGGAGCTATAGTTCAGCAGCAGCACAGCAGGAATTCACTAAAACGATAAGTCCGAATCCCAACTACATCTGGATCTGGCTTTGGGCTACACTGGGGCCTCAGCACCTTTGAAGCACTCCCTGCAGTTCTCTGCTGTGGACGGGTGGGTGGGTTAGACATAATTAGAGGGCCTATCAGTGGGCAGGGCAGCAGTGGCACTGATACATGCAGTATAGGAGCAGACATTCACAAATACAAACATGAATAGTAAACATGAACCCTTTAAAGGGTGCTGGCACAAACTGAGACACAGGCATGCAGACAGACACACTGGGGGTGGAGGGGGTGGTAATAAGATCTAGGATGTGTCACAGTATGGTGCTGACCTTTAACTTCTAACCCACAGGCCAGCCCACTTGAGTGTGTGCTGTTTTTTGTGTGTGTGCCGTTAAGTGTCGTCTGTACGTTGGAGCGTCCGGCTCCAAAGAGAACGGAGGGAGCAGCTGCCAACACTCCAGCGCTCTCCGTGCCTCTGTTTCTGTTTTACGTGCGTGCTGTTTCTAACCACCGTCACTCTGGACTGAGATGGCTGTTAAATTCATATGCCAGGTGGATGCCTGCCAGCAGTTTGATGGGCCTCATCCCTCCTTCCTGCACCTCCCTCTCAAAAGTTTCTCACCATTCTAGTTTCCCTGCTAATCCCACTTGACTTTTACCTTTTTCCTCCATCCCATTTTCTCGTCCTCTCTCTTCCCAGCTTCCTCCTCATTCATCCTCTACCTTTCAACTCCTCCCTCTTCTCTTTGTCTTTTACTCATTAAAAGTGAAGAAGGTCTGTAAACTTTCATAAAATCACCCATTACTCTCTGCAGCATTGATTTACAGCCGCCAACCCCCTCCTCGCCCCCCTCCCTCCTCTTTTCTCCCCCGCAGCTCATGAGAAATCCCATCTGTTACCAGAAAAGACAGACAAGAAAGCAAAACTGTCGCAGTCAGAGGCCAGGCCATCGGAAACAAAATGGATGGATTCGAGCCAGCGACACAAGCCAAGCTATGCAGAAGAGAAAATGCAATGGGGTGTTTTTCTAACTTTTGGATTTGGATGCGAAAAAAAAAAAAATCTGTAAGGCAGCTGCACAATAGCAGGCAATCTCCCCCCAGATCTTTCTTGGCTTTGTTTTCATTGGCTGCAGAGGAGGCCAAGCCTTCAACATGTAGCTGCAAACTGCTTCCACGACAAGTTAGCAATTGACCAAAAGACATCCTGTTAAAGGTGGAGAGCACTTCACACTCCAACCACCATATCACAATTAAGATTTACATAGCAGTCATTTCAACTATAACGATGCACTTTTCTGCAGTTGAAGCTTTTTCAAAAAATTCTGCTGCTTAACACCAAACCAAAAAGCGCATGGAGGCCACTCAGAAAGTGCATTAGATCATTTATGAGAATTGATTTTCTCATAAACTGGAGGACGGGAGATGAAGGATTTAAACTGGTTTGGGACAGGTTTGCACTGCTTCTGGTTTTATGAGCATTTATGTTCATTCAAGTCCCTGACTGCAGGTGCTTTAAGTGACCAGAAACGCAGCAAGAAGAAAATTCAGAGCAGCGTTTTTAATCACGTATCCAGACAGAAATAATATTCTGAGAAACGTTAAGGAAGGTGGGAGGATGAGGAGGAGGAGAAGACGACTCAGAAGGACAAGAAGATTGCAGGAGAAAGGAAGTAGAAGTACAAAAAAGATGAAGAAAAGGGGGAGGAAGTGGAGATGAATTAGAAGGAAGAGGAGGAGGAAGAGAGTAGATGAAAGAGTAAGAAGTAGTAGCAGATGAAGGAGACGAAGAAGAAGATGCATTTCACACATCTTCGTTAGGGGTCATTATAGCATTTATTGAAAACACTCTTTGTAATCTTCAGAATGGATGAACACAGCTGTGGTCAGTGTAACACAAAAGACATCAGCCAGCAGACAAAGCTGATGACGATGGTCCAGCCTATTGCACTGCAGACTGGAAGATATTGTTTCCTGACCCTAAGATCTATGTGTGTGTGTATGCATGGAGTGTACTTGTGTGTGTCCACAAAAACAAGGAAGACAATAACCATTTTCAAAATCTGGTTCCAAACCAGTCGCAACTAGGAGGCGGTGTGAGTGTTTTTGAGTGAGTTTTTGCGTGTTTGCATATGCATGTGTGTGTGTGTGTGTGTGTGTATATCCTTGAATTGTCAAAGCAGGAAATAACAGAGACAAAGTAACACTTTGGCTGGGACTGCAGCCCAAACAAACAATCTTATGTACAGACAAACACACACACACACACACACACACACACACACACACACACACACACACACACAGCTGGCAAACAGAGCTCTAAGTTGTGAGCATGCTCCCACGGCCCTGCAGCGTCCTTGCAGTAGTAATGTATAGCGAGAGTGAAAGATGGACACAAATAGCTCTACTGAGCAAACAGTGTTTCAAGCACAATTAAAGACTTCAAGCATCTCTCTGTCTCCGGGTGTGAGTTTATGAATGTGTCAGCATATGTAGAGCTATATCATTTTCCGCCCGGTGTGGTTTCCATGGGCGGGACGGTGAGAGGAAAGAAAAAAAAAAGTGCCACAAAAGAAAGGGAAGGAGGGGGGAAATTTTCAGGGTGTGCCAAAGAATCTGAGGCATGTGAGGGTGGGTGGGCCAGGGCAACGAGGGGGCAAAAAGAGAAAAGAAAAAAAAACTAATTAGTCAACAAAAGGAGTAGACAAAACACAAAGCTACATACTTCAGGTAAGTAATGACCATTTGTGAGTGCACATGTGTACACATTCCCCTCACTGACCCGCAGCAAACTGAGCTCTTCTACCCTGAAAGGGGAGGCAGCAGTGAATGGCCTCGACATGTATACTTAAAAGTTAATGGGTCAGCTGTGACAGAGAACACATATAGAGTTACTTATTTAACCATAACTCTCTCAACACGCACACAACTGAGGAGAGACACAAAGTACGCCTGATGAATCAACCCCAAATAACAAAGTCAGAAAGCAGCTGAGGATGACAGAAAAGGGGGAAGGCAGGGGGGGGTTAAAGAGTTATATAACACACTTAGAAAATTCACTCCAAAAACATTCTGCAGGGTTTGGAAGCTTACAATGTGGAGAAAAAAAAACTTTTCAGAAACAAAGCCAAGAGACTATTTCCTGGATTTGAGAAACTCGGGATCCAGCGTGCAGTAACCCCTCCCCCCATAACCAGCCCCTCTTTCCTGTGGGTGAACAGAGGTCGAGGGAGGGGAGAAAGGGTACACCAGGAATACAGTGACACTAACAGTAATGCGCAGAAGCCAGTCCTGCAGACTCAAACACTTTGACGTAACGAGACCACAGCTCTTTCCTGGAGCCTGCGCTGAGGGCAACAAGTAGTGCCAGGAGTGTGACAACAAGACGCTTATAATTCGGTTTGTCATGCGCCTGCAGCTCAGGGAAATAGCTTTCCATTTTATGGTCACAGTGCTATATTACAATATTACTTCTTTTTTTTTTCATATTTTCAAATACCTTTTCTTATAATACTACAGCCCAGCAAACTATGGTTGGTGATAACTCTGATCAGAATCTGTTGAGTATGAGATTCCCTCATTTTTCGAGCACTGATGTGTGATTTAAGTGCTCCCTTAATTTTTCTGAGCAGTATATTTTTTTTAAGCGCCCGGGCGATGTTCCTTTGGGCGAAGGCCAAAACTTCTTTTTAGAGTGAGTGCCAACTTTTCTTTATATGCTAGAAAAACCCAAACAGTTGACCGTCATGGTAATAATACAGTTATAAAATGTAAAAATCTTTCTTGCGGCTAACAGAGCTGTTTAGGGCTGGTGCAGAGAACCAGTATTAAACTGCCACTGATTGATATTTGTCAGGGTATGAATACATTAGACGGCTGCCTAGATGATGCAAATAAATGCGTGACAACCAATTCATTCCCTTTGTGGACCTCAGACACAGAGTTTCCGGGGCCAGAAGAATGAATTCAATGGGTAAGTACCTGAAAAAATGAGATAGTAAAAGAATTACCTCATGCGCCACATCCATATGTTAAAAACTGCCAGTCGGTCACAGTAGTAACAAATAATTTGTACCTACAGCTGAAGACCCTCGTTATTTACAGGTAATATCTAAAGCTGCTTGATGGGTCTCGCTCCACTTACTGGCACGATGAGGTGAGTCATGAATCCACAGGAGCCATCTGAGGGTTTAAATTTATTTTACTATTTGTAAATACGATGTGCTCTCAAGTTTCACTGCTAGATTAACAGCTGCTGTTTGGTATTCGCCAGCTGTCAGCCACATGACCTTGATCACTAACGAGCTTATGGCCACTTAACTACCTGAAAATGATGATGCAGTTTCCAATATTGCAGAGGAGAAAAATCTGAACCTTTAAAAAGATACAGTCCACTCCCCATTGTAGTAATCATATTCTGTGGCGCTTCCCCACATAAATTGCCTACCTCTAATGCCTCTTAAGGGTAGGGTTAGGTTCTGTTTTAGTCACATGCTAAACAAAAAGCTAGAAGATTATACCTTTCAAATCAACTCCTGTTAATCCATTGTGGTATTACAGGTTATCTATTGTAATAATAGAAAGAAACCCCAACAATCAAATGACCGCCTATGAACAAGCACTTGGTAACAGTGGGAAGGAAAAACTCCCTTTTAACAGGAAGAAGCCTCTGGCAAAAGCATGCTCGGGGAGGGGCAGCACATCTGCCACGACCAGCTGGGGGTGAGGGGAGGGAGACCGGACCAAAGACATGCTGTGGAAGACAGCCAGAGATTAATAATAACAGAGTGGTGTGTAAAAATATAGAGAGTGACTTGCATTTGGAAGCTGAATTGTTAAAATTCTAAATTGCTCATTCAACCAAACACACAAGCCTCTTGTCCTCTTTAATCTCACTGAACACCTAAAATATCTCCTTGCAGACTCGAAGCTGAAAAAATAAAGTGCCGTCCATATTTTTATATCTGATTAGGGTTATATTTATACTATCAGACTGCGTGTGCCTGTCATTTCTTTCATCAGTTTCAGTCAGCAGGAACAAAGATCTCATTAGAGCTTCTACTTCTTCTCACTTGACTGCAAACATTACAGCCATTTTATAATTTTATATTCTTTTTTTTGGGTAGACATGAAGGATACTGGATACTGGAAAGCCATGTCTCTCACTCTGTGAAGAAACACACAGAGGGGCGGACCGGCATGGCTGTGCACTACAGGCCTGTCAGATCCAAGGCAAGGGCAGAAGCAGTGGAGAGACTGCGTAGCCTATATATAGCTGAGATGTGACAGGACATCCGAGAGGACAAGGAAGTCTAGACACAAATGGCACAGCACTGACTCAAACTGTTTGTCTCTGCATGTGTATGTGTGTGTGTGTGTGTTCAGCACAGTCTTGTTATCTCGCCTTTCATTAGACGGCCTGTGTCAAGCTGTTACATGATAATGCCACAAGATTGTATTAATATCACAGCCTGGTCTGATCAGATCACATTGGCCGGAGGTTCTGCCGTTATTTGCCAAAATCATCAAAAAAAAAAGAAGGGAGACCGAAAAGAGGAGGAAACACTCAGAAAACGAGAGAGGAGGCAATGGGGTACTAGCACAGGAGATGTGAGGAGAGTTGCTGGATCAGAGAGAGTGACTCATCAGAAAAGGAATGTCCCATCTCTGCCAAAGAAACTACAGACACCACTGCAATGATTGCTCTGTCTCCAATACTTTAAATCACGCCGTCCCTGGCTCTCGTCACCTCTTCCTCCTACACAATGCCTGTCTCTTTCCCCCTCTGGCTCTCAACCGGTTATCGTTGTTGTTCCCCAACTTAAGCAGGGCATTCATCTCTGGCTGGATACTGCTTTTGGATAGGGGGTGATAAAGCTCGCTAACCACAAATGGAGGATGGGCTCTGCACCACCCCTGTAAGGAGCACACGGAGGGCCAAGACTGCCTATTCGTTTATTCTGCCAAGTGAATGCAAAGCCAATAAGCAAATTCCAACACTGTGTGGTTAATCAAAGTGACACTAGTCAATTAATTTTAATTCTAATCCCTAATTCAAGTTTTTTTTATGCTACTGTAGCTTTATGAATCACAGTAAAGATATGGAGTCAATACTGGCACAAGCATCACATCTTCACCACAGATGTTTAGTTATTTGTACTCCCACCACAGGATATGATGTAGGCATAAGAAACTCCTCTGGTCCTTAAAAAAAAAAACACCACAATGGCTGCTCACATGAGTCAGCTTTCAGATCACCTGTCGTCCTGTGCATTCACCACCCAGGAATTCACAGGCTCTGCCCTTCCACATTAAGACGGAAGGAAAGGGTTTGTGGAACTGCCCTTTTCTTCCGTGGGTTTTTATTAATCAAAAATCCCACACAGAATAAAACCATTCGAAGATGCATCACGCTCACAAACCCTCCATCTGCACACGCATTTTGATGTTATATCAGTGCAAATTAAAACTTTATATTCTGTTTCACCTTCTTCTGTTGCTATCATTCAGACTGCAGTGACACCAGCGTGCTTTAAGTGGGAGAACAATCGATTGTGAGTTCATGCCGAGCAATCCCCAACACATCAACCATAACCATGACTTAAAGGAAGATCTACCACACACTTAGCAGGCACATCATACGGGAGAAGTGAGTGTGAAGTCGTTTGGGTGAGTAGACCTAATATTTAGCTAAAAGTTGCTTTCTCTTGCACTTTCACAGTTGTGGTTTTTGGTGATGAAGCGGTCTGAGTTGCACTGATTGATGATGGAGAGTCAGACCAGTACATTAAGTCTTCTCAACGCTTCTCAATGGAGAAAGCTGGTCTTTCAGTATATTCAGGTAGTCAGCTGACCTTGTTTATAGAACCTAAAGCTGATCAACTCAAGCAACCCCCAAATCATAAAGCTGCAACAACAGACTTCACACTGGGAACGACTGAGGCATCCCAGTCTCCTCTTACCCTGATGTGCCCATCACTCTGGACTCATCGGACCATGTGACCTTTTTCCATTGCTCCAGAGTCCAATCTTTATGCTCCTTAGTAAATTCATTCTTATAAGTGGTTTTCTTAATGCTACACACTGGTTCTTATTCACATTATGAAACAACTATTTGCTGTTATTTATTTATTTATTTTTTTGCAATTTGATTTCAAACATCAAAGTGAGCTCTGATAAGGATCATTCAACATTTGCCCAAATAAAAGGGAAACACAAGAAGGCTTAAAAGCTTTTGCTTTTTTAAAAACAAAAATGTTTTTTATAGTGCAAATTATTATTCTTCATCATTTCTCCTCACCAAACGCCTAAAGCAAAAAAACAATAAATAGTTTCAGCGCTACTTGCTATTATAAGCGCACTGCAAATATTTCACTTGGCAAGCCGTTCAATCACAATCACAGTTCTCCTTGATCCTAAATGTTCCCTGTGAAATACAATTGCCTGTTAACAGATGAACACCTGTCCATATACTCAAGTGCTCCGTGAGACATGAAGCCCAGACCCCCCCCCCCACTTAATCCTTGTTTAGAAACTGCTCAAATCCTTGAACTGGCTTAAGCAGGCCAACTTACAGTAGCACCTGGGGCTCTGGCCTTTACAGCTACTTTCATCACATTGTAGCTTTCATATCATATGACTGTGTGTATGTGTATAAAAGCCAAAAAAGAAGGAGAGAGAGTGGAAAGAGGGGAGGGGGGAGGTGGGGAGTGGAGGGGGGGACGTCAGAGCAAAAGGCAGAAAAAACCCTTATGCAGCTGAACTGAGACTGATGGGAGTATGCATGGGAAAGTGCAGCGATGTGGAAAAGACAACATCAGACCGAAACACATAAACAGAAGAGTTGCTGAGAAAGTGTGTATTTACATACACTGTTTTTTTTCCCTTTAAATAGCAGAAACCTTGTCCATCCTCACCTCTTCCTCAGGTAATTTGGAGGCTGAATAACACGCATACTGATGACCCAATCACAGGGTGCACTGACAGCGAGAAGACAAGTCGATGGGTGAGGGCTGCCAGGAGCTGACGTACTACACAAACAGAAAAACACGAAAAGAAAGAAAACAAAGCAGAACAGAGCGAAAGAGAAGGCGAGGAGGAACGAGCATGTGGGCGAAAAGCTGTCAAAAAATAAAAAAGACAGGCGAGACAGGCGAGACAGACGGACAGATGGACAGATGGAAAGAGAAAGAGGGGGTCCTATCATCTGGTTTCACACCCTACAGGATGAACAGGGCCTCTGTGCTCCTTCACTGTTCAAACACACCTCACGGCTGTCTGCTCCCTGCAACAACAATGCACGCACACACACTGCAGCCTGCCTGACAGTGCGCACAATAACCCTATTGAGAGGCATCGATAGGGGGCTGAAAGAGCAAGTGAAGAGAATGAAATGCAGAAAAAAAGATTGACAACTCGCACATACAGTCTCCCGGACCAGCAGCACACATAAATCCACACAAACAAATTGTAGCGTGGTTTTCCTGCCGACATGACAGCGTGGGATGAATTTACTCTCTGCTGTCCTTAATTCATCAGTCATCTGTTCAATCTGGTCAGACAACACACACACACACACACACACACTTGTTTGGTCAGGGGCGGACCAGTGGCATTGTTACACAGGGGAAGGAGGGTGGTGGTAACGGATCTCCGAACTCTTTATCTGATTACTCACACACACACACACACACACACACACGCACAGTCACACAAGCATGCACACACATGCACACTTTCACCAGGCTTTCTCGTCAGCTGTTGTGCATAACCCCGACCACACACACACACACACACACACACACAAACAAATTAACGAGTTGGGGCTGCAAGGCAAGAAAGTCCCAGCATCGTTCACACACGTTTATAAACCTTCCAGCATAATTGTACCCGATCTGCAGAGGACTCTGATGCTGCACCACATTTTGAGACATATTTTTGAGCCCCTCAGAAAAAGATGATTTTAGTATTTTCGAATAAAGCAGGGCACAGCTTAAAGATGAACCAGGTATTAAAATGTAGGTGAAAAGGAGACCTTTGGGTGCTGGTTTAGCTCACCAGGACAAGTAGGCGACCCATATGGTGCAAGGCCATCGCAAAGCATTTAATCTATGTCTTTCCCCCTGCTCTCTCTTCCCTTCCTTTTCCACTGTATGTCGCACCATCCTATGTAGCAATAAAAACTAACAGCCCCCACCCACCCCCCAAAAAAAGGAGACCTACATGCTACAGTTTATTTTGACCACATGCCCCTTAAAGGTTTTCCCAAGTTCTTAATCTGTGAATTATCAGAAATCAGATCACAGATCCAGGGCACCAATTCTTGTTTCTATTGCTCTACATCACAGACATTAAACTGGTGCTGAAACAATATCGATGCTCAAATTTAATCACAGGAAAAAACTGAGAAAAAAAACAAAAACAAGACTGTAACACTAAGACCTGGTTTTTTAACTTGTACTTTTTAATGGAGTAAAATGGATTCAGTTGCAGTTTTAACAGAGTTTTGATGTGCTTTTGAGCCCTGCAAATTTCATGAAGTTATGAAGGCTCAAAAATGCTGGGGGGGGGGGGGCCCAAATTTTGACCCCCCACTTTTGTCCTTTTCCTTTAAAGTGTTTAAAGTGGTTTGGAAAAAAAAACTCCGTTTGA
>VOQJ01020844.1:1399-12831 GCA_015052665.1 Apistogramma diplotaenia | reverse complement strand
TTTCATGAAGGTTTGAAGGCTCAAAAATGTTTGGGGGGGGGGGCACCAAATTTTGACCCTCACCTTTGTACTTTTTCATTAAAGATGCTAAAGTTGCTTTGGAAAAAAAACTCCATCTGACTCTGCAGCTGTCAGGTGGGATGTTTTGATTAATTGGATGGAAAAAATAAAGCATTGCTGACTTGTGCTTTTATTCGATGTAAATGTGCAAATCGCGCAGCAGAATGACTCCCTTTGGAGGCGCTCATACCAAATATTACCCAAGTTAAAACAAAGACGCACTCAAGAACAGTCTGCAGTGCTTTGCCCAAAACTCGGCCCATAAATGTCGGAGTCACTTTTTCCACACTCAGCAACTCCTGATTGCTGTATAGAAATGCTACGAGGGAGAGAGAGAGAGAGAGAGAAAATGACGAGGGAAAAGAAGGATGAAGTGATGATGGAGGCTGGCAACAGAGAGAGGGGCAGAATATAAACCAACTTAACAGCCCGAAAGCCCTGAGCAATTAGCAATGACATCATGTCCACACACACGCACGCACTGCAGACCAGGGCCAGGTCTGGATGAAGAGGTAAGGAGGCTGCAAGGATAGAGAGGGAGGCGAGGCAGAGGATGACAGTGCACCATTTCTACTATGGTGGTACAGTCGGTGACACGTTCAATTTTGCAATTGCACAGATTAACTGGCCAAACCAACACCACCACAACCACAGCCCGAAATAGCTAGTGCAAGTTGTTTACCAACACAGTGCACAAAAAAAAAAAGAAAGAGAAAAGATTCAGATTCAAAACACGCTTTACTCATGAGGCCTTTTCTGACTTTTCTGCATGCACCTCGAAATGGATCCACCAGCAAGCATGTTTACTGCTGCAAATGTGATGCAAAACAAATACAGGAGAGCCAGGAGAGAGCGGCTGGCAGCGAAACCTCAGCGGTGCACTCTAAAAGAAGAAGGCAGGTCCTTTGCTAATTCATGTTATCGTCAACAACCTCAGTGGCCCCTTCTCCTTGCACAGCGTAAAATATTACATGACCTGTTTTCACAAGCGTCAAATTCTTACCACTAAAGTCAACAGTGGCTCTTCCTCTCTAGGTGTTCACGCACAATCGTTACGTATTGCAAAACCTCTCTCTTTCCCCTACCTCTAAGAAAATTTGAGGAAAAAAGAGGAAAGCTATTCCCAGCATCCTCCAGATTCTTTAAATCACAAAAACATAAACATGCAATTAAGTGGCTCCGTGTTTGCATAAAACAAACAGCCGTATCATCTCAGGGGCCTGGCAGAAACAACCAGAGGAAGGCTGGAAATGATTAGCTAGCCACAACCAGCCAGGACCAAGCACCGATGCAAGTCCCTGACTCACTCCCAGAGGCTTCTGCCAGCTTATAGCCCCAGACTGTTCAATCTACTGTGTGTAAGTGAACAGAATACCTCCTTTATGCATGTTTGTTTCACAATGAGGCTTTTTATTATACTTAAATTGCGGCCCTAAACAGAGCACACCATGGGATAAAATGCAGCATGAAGTCGTGTGTGCGTGTGTGTGTGTGTGCTTGGGGGTGGGGAGGGGGTCTGGATCCTCATGGAAACCTGAATTCATCTGTCACATAATTAGTTACAGGTAGTTAATTATTAATTGATTGTTGGTTTAAGACGCTGTTGAAGCAGCAGAGATACTTGCTGGTTCTAGCATCTTAAAATTAATGATTTACTGTACAAGTGGAGATCTGAAGGGGGTCTTATTGCTACCTGATATGTGAATACCTGATAAAAACACCAATTAATGAACAATTCTACCACTCTGTGCTTCACAGTGTCAACCAGGTGGAAAAACGGTGGTATTTTATTGTCTATTTTATAGCAAAAATTACTAATCAAAATAAAATTACATCTTACTAACATTGCTAAATTTGCTAAACTGGTTAGTCGCCCCCATCTGCAGGTTTTTTGGGAGTGTGGAGCATAAAACGCTCTTGTTTTTGTCTTCAGGTTGGTCAAGTTTGGATGATCGGTCAGTTTTCCCCCCCATTTCCTTACCTGTGCCCAGGCCCTCTGCACGAGTACGGCACACGTTTAGGAGCCGTGAGGTGTCACAAAGGTTACTTTACACGTACGATGTCCACACTTGGGCGGTTCTCCCGTTTCCTCCCCCCTGACACAGAGTTAAAAAGCAAAGCGGCAATCAGCGGCTGCTGCCTGGCTCGGGACCACGCTCCGTTCACGGCTGCGCTTTGAACGTTGGACTAGCTGACGCTACGTGAAAGCTCGTTCACAGACACGAGAAAATACGTGATAATAAAGTAAAAGAAGCTGGGTCCCCCAAATGCCCCCCTATCTGCCGCCACAGCCCACCAGCCTCTTGTCCCCCACCAACACCACCACCACCTTCGCGACTCGTATGCAACCCAGAGGGCCCCTCAGATGCCAAAGTAGCGCGTCGCCCGGGCAAGATTAAGGGAAAGTTTACTCACGGTTTTCATTTTAACGCTGAGAGCGGTGCGCAATGACCACAAGTTCCTGCATTCAAGCGAAATTTATCGGCATACCACATCACTCACCTCTTCTCCTGCGGGTTCACGTACTCCTCACAGTGCTCCTGTCTTTCTTTTTTCTCCACCCCTCCGTTCTCTGCTTGTTTCCTATTTCTCCTCCCTCCCAGATGCCGCTGGTCTCCGGCAGGGGGAACCGGGGGACGCTGCTCCGGAAGCAAACGCTCCTCTGTTTTTACTGCATACGCAGACTGAATATTACTGCTTTCGTCCGGGATGTTGCTCATGGCAGCTTAAAACCCACTGGGCTCAGAAAGAAAAATGAACAATAGTTTAGGAAAACCCGGATGATGAAAATGTCCAAAATAAACGAGGTACCCGGGAACCAATAGTTGCAGAGAAGTATAATAACAGGCTTTAATGCTTATAATAATAACGATAAGCAAGCATAAAGTGGAAATATGAGTATTACTGGCCTTTATGAAATATGAGTATTATTATATATAGAGTCTTGGGCCAAACTCATTTCTTTCTGGTCTTTCAAGGTTTTTGCAGTGGCTGCTCTAACTTTTTAGGTCTGTTTCTCAGACCACTGTCAGAGGAATGTTATTTGGTTTTTTTATTTGTTTGCTTGTTATGCCACTTAACACTGACCTGTGAATTGATGAGCAATTGTAAAATAAATAAATACATATATATATTTCAGTGATTAGAGGATTGAATGGATTGCTTTTGACTTTTCCTTGGCTGCTATCAGCTGGCCACAATTTCAATTATTGCAATTATTGTTTGAGAATGTTATACATATAGCTTTATATTAGATACTTTGGGTTTGACAAGGGCCAATTGTGATTGGATCAGAGTATCTCCAAAACTGCAGCTCTTTCAGGGAGTTCCTGTTGTTATGCCAGAAAGTAAGTGCAGCTTCTACCTTGTGACAGGAATATTGTTTCTCGCTCAAAATGACTTGGCCTCATTCCTGAGATATATTTGACACATTTTTCATAAACTGTAGGCCAAAATGTCATTTACAACAGTTTCAGTGCAGCCAGTCTGTCATGATGTCACTGTGTGGCAGGTAGAAATAGGACTACAATGCAGGACTGCTAAAGCAAGATTAAACTAAAATCAGGTTTTATTGTAGAAGTCTTCCAAACAGAGAAGTGGCTGTAGTGGATATCAGCTTAGAATAACTTTCCGCAAGGAAACCACACGAGAGCGAGAACGCAGACAATAAATATACAGGAGATGAGAGGAGAGTGGAAACAGCTGGGGAGAACAGGTGAGCTGAAACGCACTAATGAGACAAAGAGAAGCGGAACTGAATACAAAGCACACGATGCTAAGGGCTGCCAAAGTAAAACAGGAAGTGACAGAACAAGAGAAAGGTTGAGGGAAGAAGAAGAAGGGGAAAAACTAACTTAAACCATACAAAGTGAGAGAACCCCTTAAATATCTTATAAACTCAGTCCTGGGTCCACACGGGGACCATGACCATTTTTTTTAAAACACCAGAAATCAAGTTTTGAGTCTGTAGTTGTCACAATCTATCAGCAGGAAGTTCAAGGAAGGAACAGTGACTACTCGGTAACAGGGTCATGGGCAGCCAAGGGTCACTTATGTATGTGGAAAACGAAGGCTGGCCCGTGTCGTCCGATCCAACGATAGAGTTATTGTAGCTCTAATAGCTGAAAACGTCAATGCTGGTTCTGATAACAATGTGTCAGAATAGACGGTACATCACAGGTTGTTGTGTTTGGGGCTGAATAGCTGCAGACCAGTCAGGGACCCCTGTCCACCACCGAAAGTGCCGCCAGTGGGCATGTGAGCATCAGAACTGGACCACGGAGGAACAGGAGAAGGTGGCCTAGTTTGATGAATCACATTTCCGTTTACATCACGTGGATGGCCGGGTGCGGGTGCATTGCTTACCTTGGGAACACCTGGCATTGGGATGCACTGTGAGGAAAGGGCAAGCCGACGGAGGCAGTGTGATACTTTGGGTAAT
This sequence comes from Apistogramma diplotaenia, assembly GCA_015052665.1. Lineage (NCBI taxonomy): Eukaryota > Metazoa > Chordata > Actinopteri > Cichliformes > Cichlidae > Apistogramma > Apistogramma diplotaenia. The sequence continues at coordinate 8,330 of VOQJ01020844.1, read as the reverse complement.
GTTCTGCTGGGAAACTTTGGGTTCTGCCATCCATGTGGATGTTACTTTGATTCTGAGGTACTGACTTGGCCACAAAATTCCCCAGATCTCAATCCAACGAGCATCTGTGGGATGTGCTGGACAAACAAGTCCGATCCATGGAGACCCCACCTCACAGCTTACAGGACTTAAAGGATCTGTTGCTGACATGTTGGTGCCAAATACCACAGCACACCTTCAGGCATCTAGTGGAGTCCATGCTTGGATGGGTCAGGACTGCTTTGGCAGCAAAATGGGCACCGACACAATATTAGACAGGTGGTCACAATGATAATAATCAGGGATATGCTTGGTCGGTGTATATTGTCTTTTAAAATGATGACATCTGGTGGCGATACCTATTTACTACTACTAATATTTACTTAAAACAAATGATGGGAACCTGATATGAAGTTATTTTGTGCAAGAGAAATTCAACCACGGTGGCAAATATTTATGAATAACTCCAGTTATATACATTTAAGTACAACTATCCTATTATTCAATTTCACAAAGGAAGTACACAGTTTGCACAGTTAACAAAAAAGTAAATTCAGTGATTTTTCTAAAAACAACAACAAAAAACCCACCACAAATTTAAACAAAAAAAGAGACCATTTATTAAATTTAATTTATTTAAGCTGTTGATAAAATACTATTAAAGCACCTGTTGGCCTATGGGTCATTAATTCACTTAAACATGGACACTTTTTCTTGTTGCTTCACTGAGGGGCCAACACACACATTTACAGCAATAGCTGAAGTTTGCATCTATTTTGTTAGTATTCTATTTGTATTTTTATTTTGATTCAACTTTATTTTAGGACTGTGTTTAAAGGCAGATGCAGTTTTCTAGTGCTCGATGAGAACAGAGCTAGAGCAGCCAATGACGGCCTAGCTGTCATTGTGTTAAACAATGCTAATATTTATTTTGGATATTCTGTATTCATTACCTTTCAATAGCCTTTCTTAATGGCCACAGAGTTGTAAACAGTTAAACACAGTTTCCACAGTTGTGACAACTACTCCTGTTGGCCCATTCACTAACAGTAACACTTGACTACTTGAATGGGAATAATTATATTTGTCCTTATTGAAATGCCAGGATTGCCTTCAGCCTCCTCTGTGGCCCTGCATGGCATACGCAGGTGTAATTCAGGAAGATGTAATTCGGGAAAATATTCCATAACTATTTATTTTATTCTATATTTTTAGTTTATGCACTGAATGGGAGTGGCCCTCCAATCTCATTGTACAGCTGTATAATGACAATGAAGGCATTCTATTCTATTCATATGGAGGATGGATTTTTTTAAACGACTTTAACCAATTCACTTTGAATCTATTATTTAGAGTTGTGGAATCCAGAAACTTTAACCGTACTTTTTCATAGGAGTTCATTACTACAGAAGTAATGTATGTCATTTATCCATAAGAAATTGAATAACATTTGGTCAATATTTTAAGAGCTTGATTGTCTAAAGCGCAGAATAGGTGATATTCCCTCCGCCTTAGATTAAAAAAAAAGTGCTCTAAGGCTAAGATCTCGTTGGAGCCATAAATTGGGGCGTTTTTTGGTTTTATCAATTAAGAGAGTAAATTTCACGACTAAAGCGGAAGTACGTCACCGAACGCTGTGAAAAGGGCGCATTACTCCAATCCTCGAGATGGCGCTGTGATGAAACCACCGAACGGCTGCAGGCCAATCACCGGTTTACAGCAGTTTGAACAAGAAGCGGGTTTGAGCATTCAGATTCATAATAGAGACAAAGAAAATATAACAGATAAAGCTGTCAATCATGGATATAGGCTAAAACAGTTATTTTTTCATTTGTTTTTGAATGAATTCTTCGATTGCGATAAAGACCGTTGTAGTCGTTTTCTCTCCGTAGTTAATGGCTAAACTTGACTGACGGTAGCTGACTCCTGTGTGCTTCATCCGCGGTGAATCTCCATTTCCCGTCTATAGAAATTCTGCTTTTTGGCACGGTCATAGCTGGGTTATCAAACATGAAGCAACCAAAGGTGCTATATCTGAAAACATACGGGAAACGGATGAGGAAGGTGTCTGCCTGGATCTCACCTGAAGACCACAAACAGGCCTTCGACAGCACTCCCTCCTCTTCGGATGACGCCTCCGTCTTTGAGCCCCCCAGACGTCAGAGAATAAGGTGTGTTTGTCACCCTCTTTTCTAATGCGTCGATTCAATATTTTCCCCACAGCGTTTTCCCTAAGACTCTGCGGTTACTCTTTGGTTTTAGCTTATAGGAAATATATTGGTATTGGTTTATGTGGAAGCCAAAAAGCCACAGAAGCTAAACTAAAATATTTAGCAAATGAATATGTTTAGAAAATCAATGTTTTTTTTTTTTTACCATATTTTTACTGTATGAAAATCTATTCAAATATCTGTTTGCACAAAACTGCTGCTACTTACAATGGTGCCAAAAATGTGAAGTTATAATAGTTTGCATGTACATAAAAAGAATAACTGCTGTTCCGTTCTCATTCAAAGCTTTTTACCTACTTGCCCTGATTGTGACCCTGTCTATCCTCACTGCTCCATCTGGTTTTCATTTAACAGGGAGAAGAGCACTAACACTAGGAGTCGCAGAGCTGTGCGTCCTGCCCAGAAAAAAGCCATGGTGTCTGTGACTAAGAAGAGTCTGGATGAGGGGAACAGGAGCAATGAGGAGAACGCTCCTCCTTGCCCTTCAGCTGCTCAGCAGAGAAGGACTACCAGGTCTGTGAATAATGTAATAGATGGTAATTAACATTAGGCACTAATATTGCATTTTAAACATTAGCTTATGCTTGACTAGATAAATATTCTTGAGCCTCTTTGTGTTATTTAATGTCATGAGTTATTTGTTTGTTTGTTTTTTTTTTAATGTGTGAGTGGTCCATATCTTTTTTTCCCCTCCTTAGAAGGAAGATGACTAGTGTGGCCAGTTATAAAGCAACCCGTCCTACCAGGAGAAAGGCCGTGCTGCATATGACGGAGACGAACAGCGATGAGGAGAACAGCCAGATCCTCCCTCCTCCTTCTCCTCAGCTAATTCAGCAGTGCAAGAGAGCCAGGTCTGTGTATTTAAAAAATATACATACACACACACACGCATAAGAAAAATGACACTGCATACGCAGATTTTTGTGGTTCTGTTAAACATAACTAGAACTTGTGAGTGTGTAGGTTTCTGGTAAACAAAAGGCTGAACCAGGGCCAACTGTTTTCAAATGAAATGCATCGCAAAGACTGCAGTTTGCAATCTCAGCTCTTGGGCTGCTCATCAAAATCCATATCAGTTCCCAGAGATTTAAAAAATAGGTCTTGAAGTGGAGTTTATTTTGCTAATCCACAAACTGGGCAGCATGGTGGTTAGCACTGTTGCTACTCACTCTGGGTTCAAATCCACGCCGGCCCGGGCCTTTCTGTTTGGAGTTTGCATGTTCTCTGGTCCTGTCTATCTGTGTTAGCTGGTGTACCCTGCCTCTCACCCTATGACACCTGGGATAGGCAACCAACTTTTAAAGCATCTATTTTTGAAATTGTTTTTGTCTTTGCATGTCAACAGGACAAGCCGGCTTGTGCCTGCACCAGGAGTTTTGACGAGGCGAAGGGGGCAGCAGGTTTCTGTCACCAGTGAGGAAGAAATGTCTGCACCAAAATGCCACAAGAAATATGTTAAAGGAAAGAGGAGTTCAAAGTAAGCATTCATGGTTTTAGGGCCTCTGTTTAAATGGATGAAGAGAAATGTACTCTTACGGTAATTGCTGTAACCGTTAGCTCCTTTCCCCTCTTCTTCTTTTTCGCAGTATTCATCCTCCTTCTGCAGGCTGCTTTGTAACCCACCGCAGACCTGCAGCTGCCATCAAAAGCAAAGTCCCTAAAGCATCTTTCAGTATACTCAGCTCCTCAGATGACTTTACTTCTGCAGCCTTTGGCTCTAGCAGGATTCAACGGCCTACGAGGAGACGAAAGGTCCCGTCAGCATTTGGGGTGTCAAGTGCGGAGAACTCAACGAATGCTCCGTTCCAGGAGATATTTCTCAATGAGTCGGGAGATCACAGTCTCGAACCGTGCCCCAATAAACCCATCTTCTGCTCTACACCGTCAGCCGCCTCCTTTAGCAAGGCCGGGCACCTTAAACCGTTTTCCATCAATGATCTGTCCTACACTCCTTCTCCCATGTCAGGAAACTGCATAGGTGTCCTTGGCACATTTCAGGAAGTCCTGAATTCACCAAAGCAGCCCATTTCCCCACCAGATAGTACACTTCACTGCCAGCAGAAAGACGCAGACCTGCCTGACCACACAGAACCATCTGTTGATTTATTTTTGGAGCCCGAGAGAAGTAGCTGCAGTAAAGAAGCCAAAAGCCACAGTGATGAATCAAAGTCTAAGACTGAAGGAGAATTACAGAGTGTAAATCTGCTCTCTGCAAACAGTGGCGGCAGCAGTCAGTTTGTATCAGCAGCAGGAGGGTTAGAGTGGCTGATAGAGAGTCTCAAGGAGAGATGTTTGACCGTGCGTTGCACAGTGCCGCTGGACAGATTAGACTTCCTCACTGTGACTCAGCTGTGCAGTGAAACAACCTACTCATCCTGTTTGGGACATTCAAGCTCAGCGCACGGCCGACAAACGAATGAACAGCCTGTGGGCAGCAGTGAAACGGTTGATATGTCACAATCTCTAAAACCATCATTTCGACTTTGTTTATCTGGTACAATCAGTGATATCGATCATTTACAAGCAGGTGATAGTTTTGACCAAGCAGCTTCAGTGACTGACAGTCGCAGCACCAACATTTCTCCGTTAGCTAACTCCGAGCAGGCAGCCGAAGACTCGACTGCATCATCTATGGAGCAGTCAGAATCTGTGCTCAATGTTGTGTCTACTCACTACACGGACAGCAGCTCTGAGATCATCGTGGGCACACAATTAAAGTCCAACAGTACCGTGCAGACGATGCAAGACGAGAATATAAAGGCCAAATATAGAAGTCTCACTAAGGGGTGCTCAGTCAAGATGCAAAACCTGTCTTTGTCACAAGTGCAGCTGAACGGCTCCTCAAAGCAGAAAGAAGAGGTTTTGAGAGTAAGCAAGATGCAATCTGCTGAGACAGAAAATGAAGCAGTGCTGAAGGAGAGATGTCTAACAAGCAAACCCATTGTTGGGATAAAAAGAGTAGCTGTGCCGCATTTGAAAGAAATTGTGAGGCTCCGAGGTACTACACTAAATCCACCTGAAGATGTGTCTGACTCAGGTAGTGACGACCTGACAAAGACTGACCGCCTGCCTGAGAGCGATGGCAGTAAAGGGACGACTGCCTCGAGCGCCAGCATGAAAAGCAGACGGTCGACTAGATCTGAGGAAAAGACCGCCTCAGACAAAGAAGCTGTCAAGAAGAGAAAAAAGATGCCTGTGGCTCCCAAAGGAAAGAAACGGAGGAGCACGTCCACAGACCGGCCTAGGACGAAGAGGAAGGCGTGCGTGAGCGGTATGAGTGTGAGCCGCTGGAAGAACAATGGCAATACCAGCACACAAGTGATCGGGGCCGGGTATATAGACTGTAGCATCAATGACATGCTATCCTCAAAGAACAAATGGCCAAAGGTAAGGACAAAATCCACAGTAACACTGCAAAGTACAGCTGACACATTACACCCATTTATTCAGGAGCAACTAGTGTATAATGTAGGTGATGACTGTTTTGATTGATGGGTTAATAATCAAGTATTTAAGGGTTAAAGCATTTAAGTTGCTGCTTTTGTTTTGCTTTATTTTATATTGTAAAAAATGGCTAGTTGAAATCACTCAGGTCAGATGTAAACAAATGATGCTGATAATTAGAGTAACTGTTCGCTTCAGCCTGTTCAAGCAGATGCAGCTGCACTAATTAACCTGAACATTTTCTTTCCTGTTGTCTTGGTGATAAAAAAAAGATTAATAATAATAATGCATTAGTCTTATATAGCGCTTTTCTAGACACTCAAAGACGCTTTACAATTTTTATGCACTATTCATTCACACCTCACTCGGTGGCGGTAAGCTACTACTGTAGCCACAGCTGCCCTGGGGCAGTCTGACAGAGGCATGGCTGCCAGTTTGCGCCTACGGCCCCTCTGACCACCACCATCACCATTCACACAACCACATTCACACTAGGCAACGTGGGGTTAAGTGTCTTGCCCAGGAACACACGACAGCATGCGCTCAGATGGGGACTCGAACCAGCAACCCTCCGGTTGCAAGGCGAGCGCCCACCTACAGCGCCATAATAACTAATGATTAAATGTAAAGTGGTATATAAACACAGGGAGAAGGAAAACGGGTGACAGGAAAAAGTGCTCAGTGCATCATGGGAAGCCCGCAGCATCTCTAGGCCTACTGCTGTGTAACTAAAAGAGGTCACCAGCTCTTATAGCAGCCAAAAGAAGAAGGAACCTACTCTGAAATTGGTGTGATCTGTGCCAAGTTTAAAATGGTTCATGTAGAGGGGGACCTCTTGACCCTGTCTCATTTTAAACGCACTCCTCAGTACCACTAGAAGAGGAAAAAAGGGGTGTCTGCGGTTTCAGCCTGTACCAAAGTCTACAAGGTGCTGCCAAATTTAAAGCCAGTTGGCAAAAAGACACTTTACGGTGTTGTATCCGGCGAGAATGGGAGCTGGTGAACAGACTGTTTTCCTTAGTGTTTAAGTGTGTTGAACAGGCGTTGTGACAAAGGACTCTAATTAGCTTGTTTTTACTCACTAGCTGTCAAAGTAGCTGCAGCTGTACACGTCCTCAGCATACTAAGATGCTCACACTGAAATCTTTTCCCAGTAAGCATACAACAGCCCTGTCACCCCGTTTTTTTTTTTTCTGGTATAATTTTCCCTTTATGTGCGTCTAGAGCCCCTCAATGTT
>VOQJ01020843.1:101980-113959 GCA_015052665.1 Apistogramma diplotaenia | reverse complement strand
CTACGTCCGTCTTCCCGTGTTTGTCCACCTCTAAAATCTCTTGTTTGTGCGCCATATATATATATATATATATATATATATATATATACACACACACACACACACACACACACACACACAAACACTCCTGGATTACAGCCCTACAGCCCTATAGCCCCATCCCTTCAAGTTTAGAGCTTCAAAAAAGAAAGATTCTCCCAAAAACTCTAGTCACCCACTTTAATCTGCCATTCGGTGGACTTGCACTACCACTGTTGTCATCATGTTAACACCGTCTGTATGAACATCTAGGCATACTGACTATGTTATGTTAGTGGCTTAAGACTCTACGTCTCTCGTTTCACAAAAAACAGACTTAATCAAAAACATGACACGTGCTGCTGTTGTCACTTTGTGGAGATGCAAGACAGAAGATAAATAGTCTGTTCAGTTTATACTCACCTCAATGTGGATTTCAGTTCTATGTTGAATTCTTACAGTTGCTTTTCCAAGCGAGCCGTGTCATCCGAGTTGGATGGCAGCAACGATGTGAAATAAATGCGATGTGTGATTCCTGACAGCCATATAGAAAAATAATGAGCTGCCATCTGTCAGTAATCACCAGCAGGTTGCTACAGATGTGCCACTACCCAGCCTACAGTACTGACAGGATCTTGTATCTATCTGTTGAACAATGTAGATAAGATTTTCTTCGCCATTCAAGTTTGTCCTTGAGGAACCTTTGATTGGTCCTTCAGAAAATAATTGGAGCACCTAAAAAAAAAACACATCGGAGGATTTTGCGAAGTGCTGATGAAAGCACTCTTCGTGTTTTGTTGATTTGAAAAGGAAGAGGAGGTAAAATTGTGAGTGAAATGATTTATTTTTTAAAATGGTAACCACAATTTTTTTTTGTTCCTAAAAGACCTCTAAGAGAAACCTCTGAAGATTCACCAAGGTGATGCATAATGCTACACTGACTCACTTTGAAAAACCTTAGCCTGACATCCTTCGTCACAGTTTAGATCCTTTTAAAGACACATTTCTTTACCTGCTAATGAAACAACATTTCCTTTTCAAGTTTGTGTTTGATGCTTCCCAGTCGCCTGCTCGGGTCTCAATTTGAAGGACTTGGGAGGACGAGGCATTGCTGTTGTAAATTTGTTTTCAAAATCCCCCACATCAAGCGGCCTGTGGCTCTTCCTTCCACTCCATTATTCAAGCTCACATCGCTCACCTTGTAAGAAAAACTGCCGAGTATATATGTGCGCTGAAGGAGAATACACACTTTGCATTACAGCTTTAGATCATTATAGACGGAGGATTCTCCACAGCAGGAGGGGGGACGTGTGGGGCATTATTCATAATGTTTGAAGGAAGGCTGGTGAAGCTGGCCATGTGAAGCATGTCAGTGTGCCTCAGAAAGGAGCTCAGAGTCATTTAGTAACTGTTAGCTAGCTCTGTTTTCTGGTCAACCATATGTTATTGTTATGCAGCTTCTCTGAGTGTTCCCACTGTGAGCCAGTGGTGTGTATGCCATTTGTTTGGCTTCATTAGGTGTCTGTGGGTCCTACGCTTCCTTCAGCTGCTTTGCCTTAGAATAGAATATTGTGCTGATTGTTGTTGCTGTTTTTGACATCGCAAATCAGCTCCAAAATTGTATCAGATATTTTTCTTTTGCATCCAAGTGATTCCCGGCACATATAATCTAAATTCGGTCACACTGGGGAAAACAGCGGTTGAACACCACGGTGTGACCAAAATTCTTTTTGACCGTGTGCAATGAACTTGTGATCTCGCCGCCTTTTAAATGGGCGCTTTGAAAATGGGGACCAGGTTTGTGACCACTCACGTACAGAGCTTTGGTGTGTCGGTCAGTTTGCTGTTAGCTTGCAAGTGAATGGGGTTAAGTTGCCAAATACGGTGATTAACTCATAAATCAAAGAAAATTGAAAAGCTGTTACCATCTGTTGCAAATCTTTTGCCATCTTCATACACAGAAATTCCCATGAACTCCTTACATTGAGTCTAAGCAGAGCCTCACAATCAACGAGTTTAAGCATAATTTTCCTCTGACCACTTAACTTTATCTGCCCAGCACACCTACCAGGGCACTGAGGTCTACAGACCAGCTCTGCTTAGATGTTCCTACATCCAGGCTGAAAAAAAGAGGCAATAAAGTAATTTCAGTGGCGGCCCCTAATCTTTGGAACAACCTGCTTTTTCACAAGAAATAAAAAAAAGCTGCCCAGTCTCTCAATTATTTTAAAACACTGTTAAAAACCCACTATTCTCACTGTCTTTCAGGTCTGGCTGAGCAGGTTATCCTGGCCTTTATTGTGCCACCATGGTCTTATTTGTTTCTTATTTCTTTATTTGATTATGTTTTATCTAGATTTTATATGTATTTATTTATTATATATTATATTAGTTGTTAATGCTATTACATGGTATTTTGCATAGCCACTACAGAACTGCTTTAAACATGCTAAAGAAATGAACCTTAACTTCACTTGCTAATTACAGTACCTGAGAAGCATGACTATGTTATTAGACTCAACTTAATTATTTATTTTCATATTGAGAGTATACGGCTGTGGCAAAAAGTTCGACTTGTGAGAGACACAAGTATTGATTTTCACAAAATTTGCTGCTTCCATTTTTATGATGGCCATTTGCATCAACTCCTCGCGGTAACACAGGTGAGAGTGTTGATGGGACAAGGCTACTCTGTCATGCTGATTGAGTAGGAGCAGCAGATTGGATGCTGGAAGGAGGGTGAAGTGAAGCTTCACGAATTCTGACCAACTCCAAGCATTGATTATGCAAGAAGGGGCCTCTATCAGTCAGGACTCAGCCCAGAAGTTGATTGACAGAATGCCAGGGCAAACTGCAGAGGTCTGAAAAAGGAAGAGCCAACACTGCACATATTGACTCTTTGCATATACTTAATGCAATTGCCAATAAAAGCCTTTGAAACGTATGAAGTGCTTGTCATTATGCTTCAGTATATCACAGAAGCGTCTGACAAAAAGATCTAAAACCACTAAAGCAGCAAACTTTGTGAAAAGTAATACGTGTGTCATCCTCAAAACTTGGCCATGACTGTACAAAATAAGTAGCGGATGAACTTCACCCACCTGGTCTTTCTCCCACAGCCTCACAGCATCCGTATTTACTTTCACTTTCATAAGGTTTCTGTGCACGCTTTAATTTACAGATTCAACTTGATTAAACTGAAGTCGGACTTTTCTATTTTTTTGTTTAAAAAAAATAAATAAATAAACATTTCGCCCTGACGGGATCTCTTATCCACAGAGCCAAGGTTGCTCTTCGTGTCGATACTGACTGAATGTGGGGATGTTCCTTCAGGTGGAAATTTCAAATGATGGCCTGGGGCCTCAAAGAGTTCACGCTGCTGATTGTGGAGGGAAAAACTTTCCTGCATCTTAAGTACAAAGGAACATGCTTTAAAAAACACCTTGAGATCCCACTCGGCCTGCCTCAGCACGCGATCGCGCTTGTCCGTCTCGTCTCAGGCTGACCCTGCTAAGTGAGCATTACTGTCCCGCCCGTTTGCAGTGGCAGTAGGTAACAAGGCATTATACAAGACAGAAATCAATCAAATTATGCTCAAGACCCCAGTGTGTGGTTGTGTAACCAACCTTGGTAGTCCATATAATCTGTCACAAATCATGACAGAGGAGAGTAATAAGGGAGCATATCCCCCCCCCCACCCCCTCATTGTCAGTGTGAATCCCTGGAGGCAGTAAGAGGCCAGGCAGCACGCAGCACAAGGAGAGGAGATGATCGACCACACCAATCCTGCTGTAGAAATAATGAAAGGCATAATTGTTTATATTATGCTGCCAATTTTCCTGAGCCCGGACCTCTGTTGGTATTTCTTCGTTTTTTTCACTCATTTCATTTGGAGTGACCATCTCCATCTCACCAAGAATGCTGCTGCAGAGCAGAACTGACGCTTTTTCTTTTTTCTTTCTTTTTTGTTTTTGAGAAATTTGTTTCTCAAGCTTTACATTTTGAGCTTTTCTATTCCTTCATGCACTTGTTCTACCAGCTGCAGCCAGCTCGCAGACAGAGCAGACACAGAGCCTTGAATACCTCCTGTGTGTTATTGTGTTTTTTTTTTCCTCTTTACTGCACTACCATCGCTCACCATTTAGCCTCAGCAATAGAGGACTGGGCTTCTCAGACACACTTTCATTGTGTATATGACAAAACCCACCAGCTGATAGCATTCTGGCCTGAAATCAGAAAACGACTAGATAAATCACATTGGGAGCGTGTGTGTGTGTGTGTGTGTGTGTGTGTGTGAGGGGGAGCCAATACAATGAAGGTATCGAATTCACTGTGGATGAAGACTGCACTGCCGGCACTTTCTACATGAATCTATGCCTGTCCAGGGATCATTTGCCATGGTTAATTTAGTCTGTGTGCTCAGAGTGGCTATTTCAACCAAGTAATCACAGCACCCCCAAGAGGGAGACAGGTGCTGCACACTCTGAGCTCAAAGCTTCTCCCTCTCTCATGTCCTTCCACCTTCCCCCTCCGCTGCTCACATACAAGTGCAGATAAGGGATGCTTGTCTTATTCCCATGCGCAGCCACTGTAATGCACTGCAGGAAAAGAGACTGGAAGAAGTCCTGTTTGCTGTTTTCCTAGTTTCCCAGTGCGATTTGGGAATTGCGGCCCAATCGAGGGGAGTTCCAGTCCGAAGGCTGAGCTGACAGTGACACATGGAAGGCTTCTCAGGCTGCAGGAGAGACACGTCTCTTCAGAGTCCCCACAGAGACGAGCTCGGGCCGAAACTAATACCAGTTATTGTAGCTGTGCGCCCTAGTTTGCTATGTGCTCTGTCCCGTATATCCTTCTATTAACTGAGTCTGACATATCCATAAGGATGATGGAAGGGCTCGGCTTTTTTGCAAAGCCATTTCCTGTGCTGAATCATAATGCCTGGAAAGAGGAGAGCCGAGCAGCGTGCTTGATCAGACGTGCATGAATATGAATGTGTGTTTTTCAGAGCCCACCATCATCACCACCCTGCCCTCCACGCTGGACGTCACCGTCGGGGAGAGCGTGGTTCTGCCCTGCCAAGTGAGCCACGACCCATCTCTGGAGCTCAAGTTCACCTGGTTCTTCAACGAGCAGCTCATCCACTTCGGCAGCCACGGTGGATTCTTTGAAAAAGTGGGAGGTGTAAGTCAGTATTCCATCATTCATAGTTTCTGACAGCCTGCGAGGCTAACAGGCCTCTGGTTTTAAAACAAGCTGTCATGTTGTGCGAGCTGTGTAGACGGGATGCCTTCATGTAGACAGTCCAGGAAGCCTCTTTGCTATGATCGCTTATACAGCATTTGGACATTTTACCCCCGTGTGCCTAAAAACAAGAAAATTAGATTTTAGAGGTAATTTGTATGTGGGAGTCCTTCCACTTCTGAAACTTTAATGTATCTAGAGAGCTAACAGAATTCCAATGAAAGGCAGCAGGGATTATAATTGCTTTCAGAAATGGGGCTACAATAAATGTCCATTTCTATCCCAATAGCAACTCCAAACAAATGTACCCCCTAGGATTATATATGGTGCTACAAAGTAAGTGTGTGTATGTTTCTGAGTGAAAAACACACAAATATGTTCCTGAGCAGTAAAAGTACATGTGCACAGTTTGCTCTGGATTTAAGCCACATTTGACCTATTTTCGTTCCTTCTTTATCCATCCAAATACAAAAGAAATTAGGCAAAATCTTACTTCCAGTTTGGCTCTCTTGTTCTGTCCATTTTCTGAAATGCTTAAAAAGCCAATTTGGAATCAACGATTACCCTAAAATACATGTGTTTGGACTGTGGGAGAAAAGCCAGGCCGACACAGCGAGAACACGAAAAGAAGGTTTGCTGGCTTTGTGGTGAGAACCTTCCTGTGACTTTGTTCTCCCTGTGCTGGTGGCTTCTCTTTGCTTCTCTCCCATCTGCTAATGATTACAGGTGGGAGATGATTTTATAATAACAACATGTATTTCCCTGTGATAGCCTCAATGTGGTACCAAACTGTCAGTGGGACGAGGTCGTTCACCAAAAGCTGCAATAAGGTTCTTTCAGAGACTTTCAGTGCATCGTCACTGCAGCATGACGGAAACATGTGTTTCCTGCACCTAATTTAAACACATTTCTGGAGTTTGTCCCAGTTTGAGGACAAATATGTTATTTGATCTCAAACAACACATTCCAGAACAACTGCGACAAAACCTTATTACATATCAGCAGCCTCAATCGTAACCACCTGTCTCAATACATGCTTTAATAATTCATTTCCTAATCCATCACACAGAGATAATCAGGGTAGATTTACTTTTCTTATTTATTTATTTTTGGTAGAATATGAAACTCACATTAAAAAGCATCTGTCAGGCTCGACATGTGTTTCTTTTAAGACTCTTACCAATATTTGGTGAGAACAGAAACAGAACTCGTCCCTGAATAATCCCAGGTGAGATCCGAGTTGGAAGTATATTTATGCCCCACCCACCTAACCTGCCGCTCCCCCGTGAGTGAGCATCATACCACAATCAGTTTATTGTCACATCCCAGCTTTGACGACATATGTTCCGCATAAGCCGGGCTACTTAATGAATAATTAAGACTCAAACCTTTTTGAGGTTTGTTGTCGAATCTTCGCGTTATTAATAAATCTGCTACACAAAGGCCGATTGATTTATTGCCCAACCCCCTTCAGAGATTTGAAAGTATAAAAGGTCCAGATGTGACGCTGAAGATTCATCAATATTATACTTCTTCTCTTAGCAGGGTCATAATAAATTCAGCCGCAGTGCAGAGGGAATGTTTGTATCAAGTGTATTATTTATGGGCAGGAAAAAAAATTGCTGCCTGTGGTTTATTTTAAAAAAGAAATTTACATACATGCACTGCAACCAGTCTCAGTGAGCTGCAGCAAGAGTCCGCAGCTTACATCTCAGCATGTGATAGGCTGTTTTGTTTTTGTTTTATTTTTTTTCTCCTTTTAGCTAAAAAATGCAAGGCTCCTTTAAAAACTGCAGAGAAAAAAAAAATCGAGTGTGGAGGTGTTTTTTTTCCCTTTCTGTTTCTTTTATGATTTAGGTGTTCCTGGGAGCATGATTTACAGTCTCCCCTCCTTAATAAATTGCTGTTCGTCTACACTTATATTGATTAGGCTACCAGCCACTCCATAGAATTCTTACTGCCACTGTGCCACATATTTCCGCCATGTCCAATTTATCACAGAACCTGCTCGGCTCTGCTCGGGTAAAATGATAATGTAAGAGTGGGAATTGCAATTAGAGATGCAATGAAAGGCCCTCTTAAAGAACTAACTATTAGACTAGCCATTAGCCTGCTCTGTATCACCGAAACAGCTCCATACTGCAATTCAAATCAAGCTATTAGAGCAAATACATTTCTGTAATCACAGTGATAAAATAAATGCACAGAGTGCACATGGTACAGAGAGGCATTTCTCAGTCTGTTTTTAGAATATAGATGGAAATGTGAATGTCTTTCTGAAAACAGGCGAATGAGCTTTCTGTTCGGCTTCCTTTGTTCCCATGTGGTTGCAAAAAGTCAGTATTGAATTGGAATTACAATCGCAGGTTGCTTACGGATCTCTGTGTGCTTGTATGTGTGTGTGTGTGTGTGTGTGCGTGCGTGCGGGTGATTGTGCATGCATTGAATGACAGCAGCATTCAGCAGGAGACATTATGATTCGGAACGTCCAGCTGAGGCACGCGGGGAAGTACACGTGCGCCGTGCAGACAAAGGTGGACAGCATTTCTGTTGCTGTTGACTTGGTCGTCAGAGGTGAGTCACGATAATGAGCGCGCACTCTGTGTTTAAATAATTCACCATCTACCTGAGGAAGATTGGACTTTGTCAGTGATTCATGTTTACTGTGACTGGTCGCACCTCGCTGGTGAGGAAATAAAGAGAGAGTGAAAATTGAGGCGAGCAGAAATTTCTCTCTGCAACGTTTAAAGGAAATTTACTGTCTAATTAGACCCAATAGCTCCCAATGGTTTCACACTGAACTGACTTCCCTGCAGTAGCCGCAGGTGCTAAAACCGCCGCCGCTCTCTCTAACATCTTTCCATCTTTTTCCGATTTACATTCCCTCCCTCCCCTACCTTCTTCCTCCATCTGTCTCTCTATCTTTCTGTCCTCTTTCCTGCCTTGGCTATGCCATCTATCAGGTCCCCCGGGTCCCCCCACCAGCATCCATGTAGAAGAAATCACTGATACCACAGCCTCTCTGTCCTGGAGGCCCGGTCCTGATAATCACAGTCCAATTACGGCATACACCATCCAAGCCAGGACACCGTTTTCCCTCGGGTGGCAAGCTGTCACCACAGGTAAGCTCTCTCCAACCAGCCATGGCCTCCTCCGGTCGCATGGAGGGGGCCACTCACTCTGCTTCGGCTGTGAAAATATCGGAGATGTAATTTTTAGCCCAGCATCAATTGTAGCGGGACCATTGACCGCCATTTTATCGCTCTCCTGGGAATCCTGAAACACGGATCTCGTCCTGATGATGAAGCTTGTTGCCAAGGCCATAATTTGATAGTGTAGTTAAGTAATGGGATCAGTGTAATCTTTCCCCACATCCTCTGTGGCACCCTTAGCATTCATGCATGACTGGCATAATGTGCTTTTATCTCACGCTATATGCCTTGTTCTATTGATATTTTTGTAAATTAGGAGACTTTTATCAAAGATAGTTTTACTAGCTTCATTGATTTGCCAAGCCAGGGTCATACATTTGTCACAGTGTGAGCTTGTAGGAAGAAAATGAGTTTTTGCCATTTTAAATGGAATCATCTTTATTTTATTATTTTTGTTTTCAATATTTCCTGCCTTATGGGGATTCTGATGTTTTGCTTGTTTCGGTTGACATAAAAACTGCGCGATGTCATGCTCGCATTATTAAAGAATTTAATAAATATTTGCCAGACTGGCAGTTTAATAGTCGGTGTATTTGTTCATGTGTATTTTTTGCACCTTTCTTTTTGAGTTTTTATATGTGTCCTTGTGTGTGTGTTGGGGGGGGAGGGGGGGGTCGTGCCTGTACCTTCCTACCACGTCTGTCAGCCTGGGGGAGGATAGTGTGCTGCTGATGCTAAGCTGAGACATAGCAACAACACACACACACACATGCATTAATTTGCTGAAACTGAAGGGGGCACCGTGTGTTTTCTGCCAGTTCCCGAGGTGGTAAGAGGCAACCGGCTGACAGCTACAGTAATAGACCTGAGCCCTTGGGTGGAGTATGAGTTTCGAGTCCTTGCAAGCAACTCCATCGGGACCGGCGAGCCCAGCAAACCATCCAAACAAGCAAGGACAAAAGGCACATGTACGTAGTGAATCTGTTTCAAAAAGTGGTCGGATGCATATAAGTTACCCATTTTTCTGAACTGTTTAAGGAATGCTTCAATATTTTTTGGAATCACTGCTCCCAAAATGTTCATTAATGCTGGAAACAGGGAAACAGCTAGCTTAGCTACGCTAATACGAGAGCCGAACTTTAAAACGACTTATTCTAAGTTATTTCTACCGTGTATATGAAACAGGGACACAACCACCATGATGTCACCCACTGGGTTTATTCTCTCTACAGCTGTACCACTAAACCGTGGTGTTTGCCAGATCATTTTATAAGAGGTTCCTCCAAAGGAGAGCTTCAGTTTAGTGACCCAGGTTAGTGGAAAGGAGTGGGAAGTCAAAAGTCCAGATTTTATTCAGCTTGAACACCCCCTGAAGCTGGATTCCCACTCAAAGTCGGAGAAGCCACAGCATCCCAAACTTTGCAATCCAACATGGCAGCACGTGTAAACTGTAGAGGCATTGCACTGCACTCCTGCTGTTGCTAGTGAACTTTCTCTCTCAAGCTGGCCACACCTCCAACTCCACAGTCTAAATCCTTACAAGTAACCTTCAACAAGTAAATGGCATAAGCATATTTTCCAAAATGCCAACCAATAGACTGACCTGATGGGTAGAAATGCTCTCGGCAGCGCCCTGGTTTGAGTCCCAGGAGGCGGGACATTTGCCGTCATTCCCCGCATTCTCTTTCCCTGCACACTCGCTGTCCATCTTTCTAGTACACCTGTCCAATAAAAGTAAAAATGCTACAGTAATAAATATCTTTTAAAAAGAACAAACAAAACACACAAGACCTTGAACATGTTGGATGTCATTACGACCTCAAAAGAAAATCAAAAGTCCTTCAAATTACAAAGCACCTCTAAAAGCTTTAAGCAGTTCAGCAAGGTCCGAATATTTGTGCGTTTCCTTTTCGACTCTGTGGTGGGAAGTTTGTGGACACTGAAGTTCAGGCTTGTCGAGCAGTTGCCTCTCTCAGCAATTTAGGATTTGCTGGAGAGAACATTATTGCACATGCCTTTGCAGTGTCATGTGAAGTCAACATGGCTAAGCTGATCTGTCTTCTTGCTTTAGCTCCGAAGGTCACACCAGCTAATGTGAGCGGAGGCGGTGGCAGTCGCTCCGAATTAGTCATCACATGGGAGGTAAGCAAGCTCGCTCAAGACCCCCTCACCCATGGAGGAGGCAGCCAGACATCATTATTCTCTGCAGATGTGGGGCTCTGTTTCATTAATAACAGCTGAACAGCTTAATGTATGGCATTTCATTTTTAAGAACAGAAAGGCAATAACTGCTGCTGTCACCCTGGGGGAGAGAAAAATGCTTTTGAGGTTTCAATAAGATAATTAAACTCAGTTGTTCCTTCAAAGTTACAACTTTTTCTGATTATTTTCCCTTTTTTTTCTCCTTTTCTTTATTTTTCCTTTCTTGCCCCGTTTCTTTCCTTATTTCTACAAAGCCCTTCGCATATCAGCCTGCTTCCAAAAATGTATATTTGTTCAAGCTGCTGCTCAGAATCATCAGCGCCTGCTGTGAACCATTTCACAGAATCACTGTTGATGTTTCAGTATGTGCAAGTTCACTTAAAAGGTAACTTCCACTCAGCAAAGCCACTGCTTTGCCTCAGCTCCAGAAATTCCTGAGGCATTTTTGTTTTCACACAAAAGCGGCGATGGAAGTATTGCTTTGAGAAATTAAGAAAAGGCTTCTCTCCCACAGGGTAACAGCAGATATTTCTGTTCACATGACTAGAATCCAGGGATTAGTACAAGCACAGTTTTAGGCGTGTGTCAGCTTGAATGATTACCCACATTGACTCCATAGGGTTGGTGTTAGGGTCAGGGTTAGGGTTGGACTCATGAGTTGGACTCCCTTTAATTTGCACTGAATCCTCTGTCACGTATTTACACCACATGTTCATCTGACCAGTTCCAATACAGTTATAGTCAGACGTTTACTTACACTCATCACTGACATGAATGTCGTGATAATTTAGGGCTTTTAATGATTTATTTGAACTGTTCTTTTTGCGATGTGGAGTGACTAAAAAAAGGGTTTAATATTTGGTTAAATGTCCCTTAGAAAGTTACACTTTGACCAGATGCTTTTGGTAGCCTTCAAAAAGCTTCTGGTATAATTGTGGGCGGATATTTGACCGCTCTTCTTGGCAGAATTGGTCGTTTATTTGGTTGGCACCACTTATTAAAAGATTTTAAACTCGTGCACCCAGTTCTTGCTTCTTTAAGCCATTAAAAGGTGTGCAAAGTACAATCATTCCACCCTGAAAAAGAACGGTTCAAAGAAATTATTAAAAGGCCTAAATTATCAACATTAGTAAACTTCTGACCTGTAGAAACATCAGTTCTTACAAGAATGAAAAGCTCAGCAGCTGGAACCTGCTCCCAGTTGGCTTTGAGAGACTTTGAATATCAGGTGACCCTAAACCCTCCCAAACCCAGGCTGCTCTGTGGGACCTCCCATCATGCACTGAGCTCCCTTCTTGTGAGCAGGCACTATATAAATAGATGAATCCCTGAGGGACGCCACAAGTTATTTAAATTCTATCTTATT
>VOQJ01020843.1:83298-97515 GCA_015052665.1 Apistogramma diplotaenia | reverse complement strand
ATCTTGCCCACAGATACTTGACTGCAGCACCCAGGGATCGAACCACCAACCTTCGAATTAGTAGGTGGTCTGCTCTACCTTCTGAGATACAGCTACCCCACTTGATAACCACTACCCACACTCTGAGTGGGGTTTTAGGTTTTATAGAGCCACCTAACACAAACAAAGCTTGCTATATTGAAGTTGTTTCTCCTCCTGTGCCACTTCTCAGCTGTTGTTTGAGGTGAATGATGTGTTTTTGTCCTCGCAGCACCCAGTCAGCCTCCGGGTAAAGTGATGTGGAACACATCGAACTCCAAGATTATACTGAACTGGGAACAGGTCAAAGCCCTGGAGAACGAATCGGAGGTCACTGGTTACAAAGTAAGAGCCCAGATGTTAGGCTTTATCCGAAAATTCTGTTTGTTGCCACAATGTCTTAATTTAACCTCATCCTCAGGTGCTGTACAAGAAGAATCGGCACAGTCGCCCCAGTGTCATGGAAACAAATACCACCTCTATAGAGCTGGCTCTTCCCACTGATGAAGACTATATTATCCAGATAAAGCCATTTGGAGAGGGCGGGGAAGGCAGCAGTAGCAGGCAGATCACCATCCCAAGGATACCAGGTCAGTGGAGAGCTAGTTAGAGTCTCCCTCATGGCTGAGCTGAATAATCCCCTCCCCTGCTGCTGTCTTGGCAGAACAGATTAGCTGCTCCAAAGCAACAGAGAGACTGGGGAAGTAATGTTCTACATTTGACATTTGTGTAATTACAGCGTCTATGTGAAACCAGAAAGTATGTAAAGTAAAGAGTTCTATTTAGAATTCTTTCTGTACCTCATACTGCTGCTCAAGTAGTAAGTCGAGAACATATTTTGGAAATGTGTCGGCTCATAATTACCAAAGCAGGTTGAAGACGCATGTGATTAATAAGAACAAAATGAGGAAAACTTTTTTTTTTTCATAGCCTAACAGCCTTGTTATTTTCAACGCCTATTCCAGGCCCCAACGCAGTCGGCTCAGCATCCAAGGTCTCCACTCTATCAGCCCTCAGCACAATAGCACTGTCTTTCACAGCGCGGACATCTTTATGACAAACGTCTCGCAGCAGACATTGCATCTGATGTGGAGTCAGCTCTCCAGTGGAACGCAAACAAAGCCCGCTCCGGTGTAACTACATCCATTCATTTAGATTTTAGAAGCAAAAGGAAGACACCGAAGGAAAAAAATAAGAAAAAAAATGCCATTGAGAAAACAGTGAAGGGGTCCCCTTCAGCACCCAAGCTAAGTTAAGGAGATTGACCGATGTCGTGACTATGTTGTTACCAAAGCAGCTTTCATAAGAAAAAAGAAATAATAAGAAAAAATGTCTTATATGCATCTTTTTGTATGACATGTTGAGCTTTTATAGATTTTCTTTTCCTAAATAAATTCAAAGTCTGTCTGGGCTTATTGGGTGAGAACAATTAACTGCATGGCAAACAACATCATCAAATTTTCCAGTCTGGAGATTAAGAATGTGATTTGACAGATCACCCTTTGGTTCCAGCAGAAACAAAGTGTGGATTTTTTTTTCTTCTTCTTTGTGTGAATGAATTGTTATCTGGTAAATCTCTGCATTTCAGTTTCTGCACTATTATTAAAAAAAAAAGCTTCTCTCGAAGGACTGCATCGACAGCTTTGGTGTGTGTGTTGCTAATGGTCATCTTACCCAATTTGTGAAGAGAGAACATTAGACTCCACATGTTAATGCTTTATCATAGTAGTAAAGTGACTTTGGGGTTGTCCTGGTATATTAGATAATACCTAGAGACACTAAGCTTGGAAATTTTGTGCAAATGGTCGCATGAATTATGAACATTGAAAGCGTTATGGGTTGCAATCATTCCTCCTGTCCAGAGATGGCAGAGCTTCACTGCAGCTTCATGTTAGCTTAATCCACGCTTGTTCTTCGGTCCAACATGAGGCTGTGGTCGTAGTTGTGCTGATTCAGTTCAGATAAAATGGGTATTCGACATTTAAATCCTCAATGTTATATTTGGATTAGTGGGCCAAATTATAAGTGAAAGCTACTGTAGCAAGCTTGATTACCAAGTAAATCTAAAGTATACGACTATAGCGCCTCAAAAACTGACCAAAACTGAAAGATAAGCTTCTTGGAAGGGATGTACCTCACAGGAAGCAACATCTTTTTTTCAGAGACTTCCATTAAAAATTCTCCAAAAGGCGCCAACATCTCAAACATGGTTGAGAGGTCCAGTTCTGTGACTGAACTAGTGAAGGTGATGGCTAGCTGACTACTGGCAAGGCGTAATTTAAAGGCTTAAAAAAATCCAGACATGTAAGCTACGAAAATAATTTGCCCCAGGCACAGTTTTTATAAAAGGGTAAACAGTCTGCAGAGCACCGACCATTATTTATACCAGGGTGTAAACATGTCAGCTTCATTTTGAGCTAGTTGGACATTTTAAAACGGAAGCCTATAGGAATTTACTCTCTTTTGGAACCAGCCCCAAGTGGCTGTTGGAGGAATTGCACATTGGTTCTAAGCAGCCCAAGATGCAGCAATCGTTTTTGTCAGCTCCAGTGTGCTGCAGGATAAAGCATGCTTCGGACCAATCTGATCCCAATGTGCTACATCTTTCTGGTCAGGCTACTTTTGTGCTAATATCCTCTACTCTTAACCTAGCAATAACTACATGACCTATTGTTCAAAGTTGCTCCTTTTTATTCCCCTGGTTGTGTCTCCTTGCTGCAGGTTCACTACTGTGAGATCACTCGGGCAATAAACCCGAACAGGAATACCCAGACTTTGCTAACCTGAAGCGTGTTTCTGTTAAACTGCAGATCACATCTACAGTCTAGGACTGTAATTGCACTCAGATTTTTTTTTCACAGCCTGTGTGGACAGAGGGAATGATCACAGTGAGCAGTAACTGTTTACGTGTATAGCATGAGTCTAAATCCATCATTCTCAATGCTAAAGCATTAGCATATTAGCATGCCACGTTTTTGGTGCCAGTCCCTTGTGGGGTAAGGTCACCCAACAGCTCCCAAAATGTCGATGAAGTACTTAAAGCCATCCGCGTGCTAGCTGACAACTTTGTAACCAAGTGTTGTTGAGAGCTTCTGCCTGGGCTCCTCTATCTTGGCCATTGAACAGCAATGGTAACCAGACCCTTGTGGCTGTCTCATGCTCCTCACTCTTTCAGTTAGCCCTGTGTCTAGAGCTATTCTTTGCCTTCTGTGTGCCTCATCATATGTTCAAAATCCTCAGGTCCTTAAAGAGCCTTAACTTATCATATGTATATCAAAAACATTAGAAACATAGAACTATGAAGCAGCCGTGGTGATGTTTACATGCAGCTTTGTGGATAGGTAACTGTATAGAGGGGGGCCGGCATCCTTTTCTGATGTTACGGAGGCGAGTTTGAATGGCATTCTGCTGTTTCGCATGGGATATTGGCAATATATGAGGCCTGGTGCATTTTTATAGGTGTGTATTCTTAATAAAAAAAAGACAATGCTGCTGATCTTTTCCTTTTCCCATAGTCTCCTGATGCCATGTGGGGCTGCTGTGCTACGCAGAGTACAGTGCAGTCTGTATGTAGCTTGTAATCCAGTTAAGTAGTTTGTAGTACTTTGAAGGGAAGTGTACTGTAGGCTACTGGGTCTTGCTCAGAATCATGCATTGAGAAATGTGTAAAATACTGTTTTGTACACTTCAAATCATTTATATAAAAGAACCTTTCTAAAGAGATGATTTACTTGGTTTTTATGTATCGACTCTGTTTCATACTGTAGCTAACTGTTGCTCAGCATGACTGTAATTTGTCCTCTCTTATGTCCATTTGCAAACTGGCTGAATGGCTTAAGGACCATACAAGGTTCATGCATCTGATACGTTTGTGTATACTGTGTGTACCATGAAAACTGAACCATGATCAGCCCAATGTCTATGCTTCTGTCTCAGTCAGCCCCTCTGAGATGTAGTGGGTCTTCTGTTCATATACGCGCTACAGGAGGGTTTCTTCTGTTGCTGTTTGTTGTTTATACTGTGTTAATAAAGATTATCAATTTATAGAACAATGCTGAGCGCTGCTGGTGCATCAATATATTGTCAGCCTACAGTATGTGACATATTGCAAGAAACTTCCCGTCTTTAACTCTTTCTGTGGTAAATCGAAATCATTTTCTGCATTTCAATACAACGCGCCTTGACGTTTGTATGAGGCAGGCAAAATACTAGGAACACTAAACTCGGTGTAGTGCAGTCAGACTCAGAGCGTTTGGAAACAGCTGTAATAAATACTGCCAATAACACTCAACAATAACAATAATTATAATTTGTGTAAGTACAGGATTTGTACGTCTGCATATTTAGCAGTCTCTTTTCTGATCTTTCTCGGCTCAGAGTCGATTTCCTCTTGAGAGGAGCCTTCTCCCCGAAAGCTGCATTTTTATCTTTAACCAGTGGTCTCTCGCCTGAATGTTCTCAGATCTTTATCTGCCCCTTCATCCCTGCTCCTACACATTTTTAGAACTCTGTGCTGTAACAGAAGTATTTACCATTAGTTCTGTCTTTCCATTACTCAAAGCAGGGCATCTCCATTCCCTCCTGTCCTCATCCATTCTCTTAATGATCCACGCTCTGTCTTACCTACGTTGCAGTTTCACCTCCAGTATGTCTTATTTTGATTGTCTTTCATTTATTTATTTTAGCTTATTTGTACAGCTGGGGCCTCTCTGTGTGCAGTTTGCATGTTCTGCCCATTTGGCTTTTTTCCAGGTGCTCCGGTTTCCTCTCACAATCCAAAGACATGCATGTCAGGTTATCGCTGTCACACTAGAGCAAAAACACAGTGATTGCAATGAATATTTTTACTGTCAGAGACCAATTGCAAGTACTTGCAGCAACTGATTGGTTACCCAGAGGTGGAACATGCCATACCCTCAATCTATGGGCAACCACTTTTGAGGCAGCCGCACAGGTCATCTGGTGGGGGTCTCCAAACAATCGTAGTCTGACTCAGACTGGCTGCAATCACTCACAGACAGGTTGGCAAAGGTTTTCATAGTGTGTGGGAAAGACTTTCCAAGACTTTTTTGAAAATATTCTGTGGACCTGACCAGACAAAAGTTGAACTTTCTCTAAGGTTTGTGTCTCGTTACATCTGGCATAAGACTAAACACCTTTACGTGCGAATGTTCGCCTGTTCTTAATGCAACCCTTCACACCAGCCGTGTCATTTCACATTTGCATAATTTATTTTTTCGGATCAAGTTAGATTTTTCTGACTTTGGAAAGCCAATGAACTGATCTGGCCAATCAGAGCGCTGCATTTAGCAACATCTGAGCTCACAGCTCCAAATGCTCACCGATACACTGAATATACAGCAATGTGTGATCAGTAAAATAATACTTTTTTTTCCTCAGACACACATATACACGCTGCTCAGGTCAGCTGGCTCTCAAATTATTCTGTGCGTCCTCAGATGTGATCTCAACTCTGCCAAAAAGAGCTAAAACGGACCCACCGACATTCTGAAATATGCGTGAAAGCGGCTGTGATGCAGATTCAACTCCTGGATCAAACCATGAAACTCTCCCTGCTGCTGGTGTCTCATTAGTTGGATGAACCCAGAATCTCTGTTTCGTCCTGAGGACTTCAATACATCATCACTTGATGTCAACTGCATTTGTTTCACTGCGTTTTATTTAAAAACGCACTGTGTTTTCATCTGAAAGATTTGGAATTTCGTGTTGTCCGGTGTGTAACGCCCTTAACCCAGCATTATACCAGCAGCCAAACATGGTGGAGTGTTGGAATGGCCTGCGCTTGCTTTGCTGCTTCAAGACTTGGACGGCTTGCCATAATTAACCATAATTTCTGCTCTCTACCAGCAAATCCTGAAGGAGAATGTCCGGCCCTCAGTCTGTGCACTTGGTTTATACAGCACAACAATGATCTGAAACACACACGCAAGTCCACCTCTGAATGACACCCCCCTCCCCAAAACAATAATGAAGATTTTGGAGTGGCCTAATCAAAGTCCAGATTTAAATGTGATTGTGATGCTTTGGCATGACTTTAAGCAGACAATTCATGCTTGAAAACCCTCTAATGTGGTTCAATTAAAATGACTCATTGGCAGTTACCACACATGTTTGATTGCATTTCCTGCTGCCAAGGACGGCACAACCAGTTATTAGGTTCAGAGGCCATTTAATTTTTCACACAGGGCCAGGTAGATTTGGATAGCTTTATTTGCTTAATTAAGAAAATCTTCATTTAAAAACTGCATTTTGTATTTACTTGTATTCATCTAATAATAAAGTTTGTGCGAGAAGCAAATGAAAAACAGAAATCAGGAAGGAGGAAAATATTTTTTCAAGGCACTGTAGGTTTTGTTGTTTTTGGTTTTTTTTTTAACTCTAAGCGGTGGCCATGATTTATTCATTGTTTGTCTGCCATAAACCATGCAGAACTAGATCCTACAATTCCCATAATCCAACATGTTACTGTCACTCCACAGAGCCCTTAGTATACATGTGCAATTGCCAACTGGTGATATAAAACCATTAAAAATCATGGGGGAGTGAAATACAAGACAAATTATGATCTGAGTGGGTTTCCAGAGAAACAGTGATTTACAGGCTCTGGTATGGGACAAGTCCAAAAACAAAAAAACCACAGGTAAATAATTTGCCTACTGTGCATCATAGTTACCGTATCTACTCTGCATATGCCAAAAGTTGGCGGCATATGACTATGTGAAAAAAAAAAGCTAATTCTGACCTAATTGGCTTTCCATACAAAATACTGTGAAGGCATTATGCAGCTGTTTCTCAGACTAACTTACTAACAACCTGATATTGTGAGTACCAAGTGTCTTTCTGAAGTGAAAATGTTGAGCATGTTCTCTAGCTGCAGAAATGCACTAGATGGCACTCAGAGCACACAATAGCGCCAGTCTGCAGCCCACTTTTACGGCATGTACCGAATGTGGCCACAAGATGGCAATACAGAACAAGTCTGTTGCCATCATGTTTCGCTACATCAAGAATCCTTCATTAGTCTGGTATTATAAAAGAAGCCCTTTATTTCACAAGCTGAATTGCTAATGTATGGAAATATTCCAAGAAAATATTTCACACAAGAAAAAATAAAAACATTTTCTCAAAAAGAAATCCCACTCCCTTCATTTCAAAATCAGAGACAGTGTTTGAATTATACTGAGACATTTATTTATGCATGTATGTTTTCCATTGAGACTGAATGCAAATACAGCAAATACACCACCAAGCACTAGGGGGAATGTAGAGCAAAAGGCAGTGGAGACTTGGAGGTGGAGGCTTTACAGCAGAGCAGTTTGATGGTCTTCACAGAGGAAAAACCTCACATCTGTGCTGGTTTTCTAAAGTTAATGGGGCCAATAAATGCTTTTTCATCCTGTTGAGGGCCAACAGTCCAGATTAAGAGAGAGAGACTCCCTTTCTCACTGCCTTGAAAGTCATATTCTTTACAAGACAGTAATTCGTTTTCATGACAGCCCCTCTTCACCTTGGATGGAAAGAGGAGAGGTCGTTTCTCCATCTGCCTCATGGTGATTAAGAGCACTTTCGGGCGCGCACTGATAATTGCGGCTCCTGCTCCCATAACCACGACTCTTAACATAAGGCACCCATTCGTGTGACATTTCTATTGCACCGCTGTCCTTCAGATTTTACCTACTGCCTCATCCCTCAGCTAAAAACACATCTCTGCTCCTGTCAGTTTCTACATACTGTACAAGCTAATACACAGAAGTATGGATATTTATATATAAATACAGGTCCTCCGTCCTCCAAGTCACCACCTCACCCGCAGTACACGGCTTCTCTCCCAGTGTCGACAGTTGTTTCTCTTCCATCAGTAGTGTGTCCAAACCTACAGCAAAGACAGGCTGTTTGTTTTTTTTTCCCAGCAGTTTACAGTACATGTGCTGCAATGATTGCAAGCAAGTGCTTTCTCAACAGTCCAGTGTCATATGACCAGATAAAATAAAACAGAGCAAAACAGAATATACAAATATATATCAGTTTTTGGGGGAATTTCCTGTTTCCACCAACACCAGCAACAGCAGATCAACAGGTTCAAATCAGGGGACGGGAGTATTCGATGACAAAGGGCAACAAAGCCATGGAAATATTCCTCTGAATGTCATTTTACAACTCCATGTTGTTGGTTTTGGTTACGCTTTGATACACATGACAGTTCACAGTTTTCTCCCTTTAGAGGACACAGGATAAGAATAATGTCTGCTTATTGCAAATCTCACAAGCAGTGCGCTTCACTGCTTCAGATAACAGTAGCACAAAAAGTTAACAGTGACAGTGAGGACACGGCTAACGTGGGTCAGGCTCCATCAGAGGGATTCGTATGTTTGATAGTTGATGCATAGTACAGTATTAAAGATCACCCCGAATCTACGGATCTACAGTGTGAGAACTAGCACACTTTGTGGGTGGAGGCCACTTAACGCATGTCATACTATATGCTTTGTCTGTGATGCGGAACAGGAAGGGGCTCAAACCCACAACTCCTATAAATACAAACTGATACACCATAACTTCAAAAGTTCATCTAAAAGTAAAGACAAAAAAAGTACCTTTGTTAATCTTGTGTTTTGGACTTTTCAGACTGTGCCTGTAAACATGCATGTACAACCCAAAAACTACTACCATTTAAAGCTGCTGTGATCAATGGTTTTATGTTACAACGAAATCAAATGAAAAAAGTGTAAAAGCTCAAAGAAAAAAAATAACCCTGACAAAGCAGTTTCTTTAGCATGTTAGCCCCTTTTAGCTGACTGCTTTGGTTAATTTCTACTCCTTTAACATGGTTTCAACGTGGTTTCCACTGGGCGTAAGCAGCTTTAGTAAACCCACATGCTGCTAACGTCTAAGCATGAACCCGTGATCAAGATTAGCAACGTTAGCGTAGCAGACGATTTCACAGCAAAACAAAATCACCGCAAAAGTTCAAACCAGAACTAAAAAGGGAGCTAACGGGGGTCGAGTACTGGATTTGAATCATTAGCTGGACAGAAAAAGAACTACAAATGAATGCTAGTTCTGCGCAGCTGAATGGTTAAATGCTAACACAGTCATTATCACAAATGCCTAATAATATGCCTGTCATGATACCATGAATATTGTGGTTAAAAAAAATAACAGTATCTCAACATCTGAAAATAAATTGTCAATTTAAAGCTAATAGCAATAATGCTATCAGTTAAATTAACCTCTAGCTGTAACATCAGAGCTGCATTTTTGTCAAATTAAAGAAACCCAAAGTACAAGAACATACAGATGACAGAAGTCTAACTATAACTGTAGAAAAGCAGAAAAGGAACAATTACTTGAATAATTATATGTGCATTGCTGACACTATATTGAAATGTCATTATTAAATATCACAGCTATTGTCAATGCACGGTCATCGTGACAACATCAATTTTGTTGCTTGTTTTACTCTTTACATGTGGCCGACATTAGTGACTCACAGCCACTTACAGGCTGAGTTTTGAGTGATTCTCTCTGATTAAAGCTCTTTCAGAGAGAATCAACAGCATGTTCACACAGAAAGACTGAAAGTTCCAAAAGCACAAGCATGTCAAATAAACTGTTTCACAACGGAAGTCATTAAAGCAAGTGAGAAAAAACCAAAGTAAATACATATCACAAATAGAACAATAATTATATTAAAATTTCCTCTAAAATTCCTAAAACTGTAACCAGCATCTCTTTACGTTGGTGGCGAGCCGACACCAAAATGAAACGACAACAGTGAAGTGGGACAAGAACAGTGACGCCTGTGTGTTGAAGACTGGGACCAGTTCCAGCTGTCCTCTGAAGTGTCAGTGCAGTCTCTCAGCATTCGTCCACTATCCACCGGAATTTTACACTTTCTCCAAAGGTGCTCGTTCACACCATCACAGAGCCTCTTCGGGGTTTCAGATATGAACATGTTCATGTATGGTTTTTCTTTTTTCATTCCCTCTGCTATTTTTTTTATTGAATCATGCAGATTATAATCATCCGATATTATACATATTTCATAAACAAGCAAACACTGAACATAAATTAGATCCTCTATAGATAAAAATGTAAAAAGCTAATAAGACAGCAGTTGATTATACTGAAGGTGTCATGGCTGGGAGGTGGCCAACAACAAGCAAAAATGCTGGCTCTTGCCACTTGGCACCTCCCCCCCCACCAGCACTGTCCCCATGCTTTCACCTTACCCTGCTTTTCTTTTATATTTTCATGGCGTATATGACAGCAGCACAGGGCAGATGTGTGCAACCTTTAAATACAAAGTGTGAAAGATGACACCTCATTGGTTCAAATGAGCCAAAACATATTACATTAAATAATATGGAAGTAAAGTGTTGAATCTTCCAATAGAAGATTTTTCCTCTTTCCACTGGAGGGTGGAAGGCTGGGATTGGCTGGAACAGGACGGGACGGGATGCACGGTCGGGTTAGAGGCCGAGTCACAGTTGGTATGTCTAAAGGGAAACAAAGGAGCGGAGGTCTACTGCTTCGTGGAACGCAGTCTGTTCTCGTGTCGGTGTGTACACAGTGGGGTAGAGAGTCCTCTTAGCGGGTTGGTGGCACATTGCGGGGCGGGGCGGGAGACACACAGCTGGAGGATCCTCTCCTGTCCCCTCGTCTCAGGAGCCACCATGTTCAATCAGGACTGCAACCACAATACAGGATACAATGATCCGAAAAGAAGATCGGTTAGTTCAATCAACTATAGTACGCTCACCCTGTGCTTAAGCACATGAACCACGCTTCAGTGCTCCCCAGTTTAACCATTCATTTGATCTCAGATGACAGTAGCTGTTAATACTGAGAGTTAAATAATAGTAACTGTTCATTTAACTGGCAGAGTGTGGGGCAGCTTTCCGAGTCTGAGATGAATGTAAAGTTTTATCAGTAAAAGCAAACGTAAGAAACTTAATGTAAAATGTAAACTTCTGCACATTAATTTACTCTGCTATGCACTTTGATAGCAACTTTATGAATGAGGAAATCAAACAGTGTCAGTCAGCTAGTTCAGGTGCAGCAGCAGGAGGGGAGGAGTCAGAGAGAAACAGGCATTTTGCATCTGTGTGTAATTAGTTTCGACTTCAGCTTTTTTTTGGGGGGGGGGGTTGACTTGTCTTTCTGTGGTTATTATGCATTGCTTTGTAGGAGTTTTGTATAATTTTTTACTCAGTTTATTTATTTAGCATCTTTTTGGTCATTTTGCCTCTCTTTGTAGTTGGCTAGCATTTTCGTAATCATTTCTTTGTAGATGTTTTATATATTTTCCAGTTGTTTTCTATCTCACTCATTTGGCATCTTGGTATAGCCATTTGGGATTTTTTTTCCAATCATTTTGCTTACATTTGTCTATATTGTGCATCCCTTTGTAGTACTTTTGCATTTTGTCTAGATTTTTTTGCATGTCTTTGCATTCATTTCTGTCACTTTGTAGTCACTCTGCAATCAGTTCCCATCTCGAATGTCATCTCTTCAGTCATTTTGAATCACTTCATATCATTTTGCCTCGTTTCTGTAATATGCGATATTTACACAGAAAGATATTAACACATGAGGATTTTTTAATTTTACCCGCATGGTACCATAAACAAATACATATTGCAAATGTTTTTTTTCCAAACAGTGCCACAACTGTACAGGCAGGAATGAACACTCACACAGCTTGAGCTTTTATTTTATTTATTTATACACGAATATGCCTATTTGAAGCAGTGATGTCTGTACAGTTGTTGCCTGGTTACGGTCAACATTAACCGCCCGATTATACTGTAAATTAAAAGCGACCTTTGCTGGCTATCTTTCACCAATCCTTTCAATGTCCTGACGGACCGCATCAAGATTAACGCGGAAGTGCAAGACATAAAATTAGGAACGTTTTTGCAAAATGTTTTGGGGACATGAAAAAAAACACATGCATTAGCCGCACCTTAGTGTTCAAAGTGTGGGACAAGAGTAGCGGCTTATAGTCCGTGTTTTGGCCATGTTACAGTGCCATTTTGCATAATTTTATAGTTATTTTGCACTACTTTCCACTGTGTGTGCATACTGTATGTATCTACAGTCATTTTGTATCTTCTTGGTCACACATGTCTTGGTTTATAGCTACATCTTTACATACAGTAGGTATCTGGCATCTCTTTAAGGCATTTTCTCATCCTCCTGTATTCACCCTATGTCTACACTTTTTTATATATCATTGGCATCCCTCTGCAATCATCTGTTGTCTTCTTTGTAGTTTTCTTGTCACCATTTTGATGTGTAGTTGTTTTATGTCTATTTGCAGTCATTCCCCAACTTGTTATAGTTGTTTTGCATTTCTTTGGTGTCATTTTACATCTTTGTGACCCTCTGCAGTTTTCTGTCTCTGTGTACTTGTTCTGCATCTGTTTGTAATCATTTGGTTAACCTTCCAACAAGAAACCTCAAGTCTAAACAGAGGCGCTGTGCCTGTCAGGCACTTTAAGTAATCCTTTAAAAGTACCACAGTGTCATGTACCTCTGCTTTCTGCTGCAGCTCCTCAGTGGGCGACTCTGTTTCCCTGATAACCACTGCTTTTGTCACCAGCATGTCAGGATGCTGCTGCTTTGCCTCTTGGATTGCCATGGCAAGTGCCTTGAGGACACAAAAACCACCAACTCATGTAATAACTCTGTCGTCCACAGCTCATCTAGTGCTTTGTGAGTTGTCGGACAAACACTGCAGTGTCTCTCACCTGATGTTGGTCCACATCGTCATCTCCTGTGATTATAATCCTTTTCTCGATCCTGGTCTCTGAGTAGCCTCCTTTCACAGTCTGTGGAATGAATACCGAAAGGTGGACATTTAACGAATGATATAAAATTGCACTTGATGGGAAAAGCAGTGAGGTATCATTGTTGCTTATCTGTATCCACCTTCCAAAAACCTCGACCCAATTTACACAGGCCCGTTCAGTGTGTTTACAGGGAGACTCTTAGCTGTTTAAGCATGAAAGGACATAAAACTGCACTCTTTAAAAACTCCAGTAAATGTATCTTTTGTGCAATAAAAGTCTTGATGAAGTGGAACACGACTGAATCATTATTGTTTAACCATAAATGAGTCCTAATAGAGAGATAACGATTTGTGTTATTAGTACTGATGTAAAGCCTATGCGAGTGGATGGCCTTCTCACAATACATTGTTAACATATTAAAATACAGCTTCTTGTTATCATGTATAAGTTAATAGAATAACAAATGATATATTTGGTTGTCTCCAGCCTGTCTACAAGGGTAGGTAACACATACAGATGTGGTGACGCTGACTGTATGCTGCGGTCGTCAAACTGTAACCATAGGAACTCATGAGGTGTTACCTTGGTAACTTGTGTCGTGGTTGCTGAGGTGACACTCTCAGCAGTGATGGTCAGTGGGGACACGACAGACTCTCTCCCCTGGGTGCTGGCTTTTACCTGCAAGCACATTCATTAGAGAGCAATCATACACTAATGGAAGGACCCAAAGACACAAACACGCTCACACGCAGCCTTCACTGCTCTGCCAGCCTGGGGTCTCAGCCTCCTGGGATGAATATCACAGAGCTGAAATCTGTTAAGCGTCATCAGGGCTTATGCGCACCGGATGCCCAGGTCAACAAAACTCACTTTATCAACTGCTGGTAAGAATAACAGCCACTGGCAGTGCTGATGTGTGCAGCAAGAGTGACAATGCAAATGCCCTGTGTTGTAAAAACAAAAATCTTTTGAATATCTTATATTTAGGGCAGCACGGTGGCGTGGTGGTCAGCACTGCTGCCTCACAGTGAATAACATCTGGAAGGTCTGGGCTTGATTCCACCAGGCCTCCCTCTGTGTGGAGTTTGCATGTTCTCCCCGTGTCTGCGTGGGTTTCCTCCCACAGTCCAAAGACATGCACTTACTTCGGTTAGCTTAACTGGTCACTCTAAACTGCTCATATGTGTGTGAGTGGTTGTTTGTCTCTCTGTGTTGGCCCTGCGACAGGCTGGCGACCTGCACAGGGTGTACCCTGCACCTCTCGCCCTATGTCAGGTGGGATAGGCTCCACCACCCCCCCCCCCCAAAAAAAAAGTATATACTTTTGTTTTTGACAATAACTAACAAAAATCAGCCCCACTGAGTTTCTCATCCCATTGAT
>VOQJ01020843.1:63811-83278 GCA_015052665.1 Apistogramma diplotaenia | reverse complement strand
GCCTCCTTTGTTGGGCCCGCGACAGGGCGGCGGCCTGGGCAGGGGGTTCCCGGCCCCCCCCGGCCAATGTAAGGGGGGGTAGGGGCCCCCCCCCCCCCCCCCCCCCCAAACCCAAAAAAAAAAGTATATACTTTTGTTTTGGACAATAACTAACAAAAATCAGCCCCACTGAGTTTCTCATCCCATTGATGGACTCAAACTCCACTGTCTTGAACTGCAGTTGGCAATGATGGTCCTTGCTCTGCACTGCAGCCTCAGGGACCTCAGTGTAGCGGGACACAAACCTGTTCACCACCCGCTGCAAGCTCTGGATGGGCAATGCAACGGCGAGTGGAGGGCATCCATGACTGAAAACGTATTTATACGTGTGTCAAGCACTCCCTCTCGTCATACACGCTTTAAGCATATTTTTAAAAGCTGTCTGTTTCATCACATGAAATGAGATATGCCGATTTGTCTCTTTTTACTGGTACTTGCCCACATCTTCAAAGAAAAGAAAACAACTCTGTAAATCCAGCATTTCCAGTATTTCAACAAATAATGAAACCCAACCAAGAGCACAGCAATATAAGGAGCATTCTGAGAAATCTGTCATTTCCGTCTCTGCTAGAACGTAATTGTTTGAATCAGCATACTATATTACATAAAACTGAGTCACTATCGAAATATCAGATAGTGGCAAAGCGGTAACGAAGTCCTGCAAACATTTGCATCGTGTAACATTATTTATTCCAACACTCATGCAGAATAATCTGAAATAAAGGCCAAGGCAAGAAGAGAGGAAATCAGGGGAACAATGGCTGGAGTTTCTCACTGTGGACACACACGCACACACACACACCTACACACACTCTGTTCCTCATCAAAGATACTTACAGGGGAGCCATTTTCTTTAACAGCAGCGGGAGTCTCCTGTGGGCTGACGACTCCATAGTTCTGAAAAAAGAAGAAATGGCCTTATTAACGGTCTTTAATAAGCTTCTAAAATACAATCTGCGATCATACAAAGGAGCATTAGTGCATATTTGAATTATACGTTAATTATAGTGCATATTTGAATTTTTCTCCACTAATTGAAGCGGATTTAACATCAAATGCTTCAGTTTTACTTACTTTTGCTTACTTTTTTATAGAGTTCACATTTCTAGCTTTCATATTTAGATTTAAACTGAGCATCTGTAACAAAAACAATTACCCCCCCTAGGGGTTCATAAAGCACCGATTCTCACTCTGAAGTTCAGGATGGCCGTACTTTATTATTATTTTAAGCACATTATGAGTTCTTTCACAGGTCCATGTAAAAATGTGCATAAACATCTGGATTATAATATGCAGTTTTAAAGTACTGCTGCCAATCGAGCTTCACAAAGACACAACAAAATATTTTCCAAGCATACTTTTCTAAACCTATCTGATGTATGTGCTTCATGTGTAGCTTTTTAAAGGGAACACGCTGCATAATAGAGCCGGTATATAAGCTGAAATTAGAACACAGGCTGCCAGGCCTTTCCCATAGCAGCCATTCACAGCAGGAACATAACGGGTGCCGTCAAGAATCTGACTCTGCACCTCACCAATTCCAGGGCTGGAAGCAGACATTTTGGCATGTCATAGCAGGACAAGCTGCTATAAACCAACATAACGAGCTTCTTAACTGAGCTGGTTCAGTGTGTTTGTTGGCCGAAGTCACGGCTGTTGGGACAGTTTATTCTAATTGGTTTCACCTGTTTTTCCCGTCAAGTCCAAACGTCTGCTGTTAATGCCGACTTCCTCTCTCAGTTCATAAAGTCATTAGTTACAGTGAAGCAATCTGAACTGCAGCGCACACATCTGCTGGTGAGGTCCTGCTCTTTATTCCTGCGCGTCTGTAAAAATATTACCGCGTCATGCTAAGCTGAGCGAGCCGATGCTTCAATGCGTTTCCTGCTCTTAGAACGACTTTTACAAGAGATCAGTTTTTTGTTATTTCACATTTCAAACAGTCTCACTTTAAAAAAAAACTGAATCCAAATCAACATGTTTTAACTTTAACCAACAGTTTTTGTATTGCCAGGATTTTTAATTTCATCATCGATATCTACAAGATAATGTACAAAAAAAATACATCACCTGTACATTGTTGACTTTATTTATTGTATTTTTTATATATTCACTTCTTCTAAACAGTACCTACAAATACAGTAAAGCTAATATGAAATAGTTTTTTTCAATATTCAGCACAGTCATTAATAGATTCCATATTCTTCTGTGGGAGGCAGACAGACGAACACAAGTGGTGCTTTGTTTATTTAGCAAAAAATGGGCCTTTTGTGTGCAAAATTCTTCAGTCTTCAGTTATTTTAGGAATTTTTATTAAATCCACCGTTCCTTTTCAATGGGATTTCAAAATGGGCTTTTCATAAGCTGCCGTTCTTCCTTCATTTCTTGGTGGAGTTGTTGAACTTATAGATGAATCAATAAATTCTGAAAGCTGTCCAGGCCTTGATGGCACCAAACCCACCTCAACATAAACATGAGCACTTCTTTCTATGGCTAAGTACTTTCATACTCAGTATATTCATATTCATCCAGCAGCTGGATCAGAGAGCAATTTGGGGTTCACTATGTTGCCCAAAGATACTTCAGCATGCAGACTGGAGAAGCCAGGGATCAAACCACCAGCCTTCTGATTAGTAAGTGATCTGCTATTGCTCCTGAGCTACAATCCAGCCAAAAGGGCAGCAAAGGTATTTTTCCTGGGAACCTCCCATGCAGGTCAAATACACTCATCAAGCATTTCATTAAATAAACCTTTCTAGTACTGGGTTGGAGCCTCTTTACCCTCAGAGCTGCCATAATCCTTTGTGGGACAGATTCAATAAGTCGCTGGAAACATTCCTCAGAGATTTTGATTCATATTGACATGAGAGCATCATTTAGTAGCTGCAGATTTCTCAGCTGCACATCCATGATGTCAATCTCCTGTTCCTCTGCATCTCAAAGACACTCTGTTGGATTGGGGTACAGTATAGTAACAGTGGAGGCCATTTGAGTACAGTGAACTCTGTCATGTTCAAGAAGCCAGTTTGAGATGATTTGAGTTTTGTGATACGGCACATTGTCCTGCTGGAAGCAGCCATCAGTGGTCATAAAGGGATGGACAAGGTCAGCAACAATACTCAGGTAGCCTGAGGTGTTTATATGATGCTCAGTTGGTGTGAAGGTGGTGCAAAGTGGAAATATTAAAAAACAGATATTTGCATCAACAAGCAGTTGAATAGATGTACCTGTTGTAGACACATGCACTTTGCCACCAACAGACTGGCTTAAACAAACATATCAGAGGTTCAAATAAGATTAGATGCTGCTATTTTTTTCATGAGAATAATTAATGAATTGTTTCTGAAAGCAAAATGAATTTTACTACAGCCTGCTGTCAGTGCTTTGCAGACAGCTGGAGCAGAGCAGCAGCTGCTGAGCCTTTGTGCTTTTGTTTAGAAACCTAACACACCACACAAAGCATGTCTCCCTCTGCTGGCTGTACAGTGCCGCTGCTGATGATCTGCGTCGGCCGATAGGTGACGTCAGTCTCCAAATTGCCTCAGATACATACATGCACACACTCTGAGCCTTACTCTGACATCTTTGAAAATGTGACTCAACGCTGATGTGGCACTTCAAAGGCACCCTCTCTACATCACTGCCTGAGTTCATGCACACTATTAGCTGAATGGCTAAAGAGCCCAGAAATGATTACATTTTAATAAGGCTCCTGTGGGACAGTCAGCCGGCACTCAAATCTCTGCCTCCGGAGATGAATGGGATTCGCACCTGCTTTCATCATCCTCATTAATACACTGTCAATACTTTAATCACTTCATAATGACGCTATTATTCCATCCGCGTCTGGGGAATATGACCAACATGTCACTGCAGCAGAAAGAAAGTGCTTCTTTCTCTAATCAAGCCTGCGGAGCGCCGTACAAATAAGAAATTCTTCATTGCCAGTCACTTTGATGGTGACTGATGGAACTGATCCTGTAATGGGTATTGTCCTCATTTTCTCTTTCTGCCAGTAATGCAGCTTAATGTATTAGCACTCACCTGCAAAACATGGCATACATTTAAAGTACACATGATATTCATCCCAACGTTGTACTTTGTAATTTGGGGAAAATATAATGTCCTCTTCTTCGTGAGACTTAGAGGGGTAGACTGGTAAAATTCTTACATTTGTGGCCAACTTGTGAAAGAGGTTTATCTCAGTCCAAATCTACTGAAATCCACAGAAAGCAAAGCTCAGTAATTAATGTTATATCTTGTATATTAAACCTTTGAAAATATTTAAGTGTAAAAGCAACAGTGTCTTCCACCCTGAATTTGCCCGACAGTCAAAGCAGACAGGCGGACAAATAGCCAAGCAGGTCAGCTCTTGTTATTAATACTTTGCTTTAATCTGTACAAACATCAAAGATTAATTTTTACACTTAAGAAGTGTGGGTAAGTGGATTCTGCTACTTTTGTTCAGAGCAGGACTACTGTTTCCCCACAAGCTGACAGGCTAGTAGCTGCACTTTGGTATTGTTGGCCCCAGTCACATTGCCCTAGAAACCATTTGGCAGTCTCCTGGCAACAAGGGATTAGCGACTGTTCCCCAACTAGTTGTGAGTGGTTGCTGACAGTCGCTGTGAAATCGACTGCTCTCAGAAACGTCCTCACGATTGTTTGGGATGCCAGCAGATTTCCGAGGTCTCCCGTAATTTGTATGGGACACACGGACTTGTGCACAAACGCTCACCGACTATTCACTAAGGGGTAATTTCAAAGTAAAAGCTGCACCTTTTGAAATGTGTGGGCTTCTATGACAAGGCACAGCTGGTTTAAAGGTGAACATCAAACTATTCAATTAGATCTGAGTTAACAATGAGCTAATTATGATATCTGGTAGCTGGTAAATGAAATACCAATAATAATGAAATACTAGAGGGTTATCATTTGAACAATTATCAATATGTTTTTATATAGTTTACTGAGCGTGACATTGTCAGTTGCTGGCTAAAACTGTTCAGATGCTGTCAAAATCATCACACTGTACACAGCAAATAAAAACAAATAAATCAAAGCGTTTCTACTGCTTTTGCTTTTGGTTTACCTGTGGAGAGACATTCGTGATATTGGGGTGGACTTCTGATCCATTCGTGTGCGTCTCCGTCTTGGTGTCGACTCTTTTCAGCTTGTGGGCGACACTCACAGCGCTGGGGTCTTTCTTTGCCACGGGAGGCTGTGTCAAATACAAACAGCACAATACAGTCAAAGAGCAGCAAGCGATTTCTCACCTTAAGACTTCAGACTTGTTCTTGTAGGCAGCAGATTTAAAGAAAAAAAAAACTTACAGGAACAAAGTGTCAAATGCATTTTTATTAGTCTGTTTGGATGACAGCATGCAAGTGATATAATGACAGGGGAATTCAAAGAAACACCAAGTTCAACAAAAGTAAAATGGGTGAATGCTCCATTCATTAATACATCACAAAGAATAAAACAAAAGTTTGAACAAAATTGAGAATCAACAAAACTTAAGCAAGACATCACTGTCCAACAAAAAAATGCAGCAGGTGGCTAATG
Source organism: Apistogramma diplotaenia (assembly GCA_015052665.1). Taxonomy (NCBI): domain Eukaryota; kingdom Metazoa; phylum Chordata; class Actinopteri; order Cichliformes; family Cichlidae; genus Apistogramma; species Apistogramma diplotaenia. The sequence goes on along the minus strand of VOQJ01020843.1, from coordinate 77,674 downwards.
AAGTCCAGCCAGGCAGGGTGAAGCCAGTGGGTGATGATGATGATGAATAAGTATAAATACATTCTACCTCATGATGCATTCCCTCCTCGGGCAGCCTCTCGTCTATGGGAGACTTGTCCCGGGAGCCCATTAGACGGGCAGAGTAGAACCTGGAAGTCTCCTCAAAGTCCTCCCTGCCCACCTCTGGTTGTCGCTCCCTCTCTCCCAGTTCTGGCACACCCTTGGAAAAGTCCTCCATGCCCGAGTGGAGGTCAGTGATGACAGTGAAGTCCACCTCGGCCTCCAGGCTGGACGTGGAGCTGACCGTCATGCTGGAACACTTGCGCTCGATGCCCAGGTGGGTTTCTCTCATGCAGGCCACGGTGTCCCGCTCCTGCTCCTCCTCCGAGGCTATGCTCGGCTGAGGCCTCCTCTCCCCAAGCTCCTTCTGGTGCAGGTACAGACACAGGCTCAAAACTCTGACATCACAGAGCTACAGTGATTTGGATGGAGGTGACAAGGAATGGGAATTGTGTACACTGCTCAAAACAATTAGAGGAACACTTTTTAATCAGAGTATAGCATCAGGGCAGTTAAGCTTCTGAGATGTTGCATTAGAGGAGCAATACTGACACAACCCCCGAAACAGGAATGGTTTTCAGGTGAAGGCCACTGACATGGTAGCATGCGGCAATACCTGGACCCTACAAAGGTTGCACAGGTAGTCCAACTCCTCCAGGATGGCACATTGATCTCACTGATGTAAGAAGGTGTGCTGTGTCTCCCAGCACAGTCTCAAGAGCATGGAGGAGATTCTAAGAGATAAAGAGCTGGACAGGGCCAGAAAAGGTCCTTAACCCATCAGCAGGACCAGTATCTGCTCCTTTGTGCAAGGAGGAACAAGATGAGCACTGCCAGAGGTACAAAAAGACCTCCAGCAGGCCACTGGTGTGAATGTATCTGCCCAATCAGAAGCAGACTTCATGAGGGTGGCCTGAGGGCTTTGTGTTGCCATAGAGTACCAATTCTGGTATTCTATGGTGGCACCCCATGCTTTTCACTGATGAGAGCAGGTTCACCCTGAACACATGTAACATACTGTATGTGAAAGGGTCTGGAGAAGCTGTGGAGAACATTATGCTGCCTGTAACATCGTTCAGCATGACTGGTTTGGTGGGAGGTCAGTGATGGTCTGGGGAGACATATCCATGGAGGGATGCACAGACCTCTACAGCCTAGGTAACGGCACCTTGGCTAATATTAGGTATCAGGATGAAATCCTTGGACCCACTGTCAGACACTAGGCTGGTGCAGTGGGTACTGGGTTCATCCTGATGCTGGACAGTGCCAGGCCTCATGTGATGAGAGTATGCAGGCAGTTCCTGGAGGATGAAGGAACTGATATCATTGACTGGCCCCCACGCCCACCTGACCAAAGTCCAATAGAACACCTCTGGGACATTATGTTTCAGTCCATCCAATGCTGTCAGGTTTCACCTCAGACTGGAACTCAGTGATTCCCTGGTCCAGATGTGGGAGGCCTTACAGGACACATTTCGTCGTCTCATTAGGAGCATGCCCCAATGTTGTCAGACATGCATATAAGTACATGGGGACTGTTAAAATCTACTGACTATCATTTTGTGTTGCAGCAATGAAATTTCAGCAAAATGCTCTAGCCTGCTGCATTATTTCTTCACGTTGATTTTCATGGTGTCGTTGAATCCAGCCCTCTGCAGGTTGATCATTTTCATTTCCATCGAACAATGTGGCATCCTTTGGTTCCTAAAACATTACCAAGTCCATATCAGTATAGATATCCAGCATATTCTTTTCCCTTTGAGATCTGATATGTTTTCAGTGTTCCTTTCATTTTTTTGAGCAGTGTATTTTATGGAAGCGTGATGATACATCAGCTAGCACCGTGACATCACCCATTAGTTTGTAAATTCCTGTTAAAGTCCTTGAGATGAGCATGTATCACTGTTGAAATCTTGCTGTTTTGAAACTGATTGTGATGAGCGAGGGACAGATCTGACTTTGGACCCTCTTGGGCAAAAATTCATTTCTGAATCCAAAAAAAAAAAACAAACTAACCTGGCTGCAGACACAGCCTGATGTGCATATTCCAAGAAATCTAAGTACAACTACCACAATGACTGTAATGGGTCTTTCTGGTAGTTATAGTATGATTGAATTAAACCAAATATTTTGGGAATCAATGAATTAAAAATAAAGATTTTGCAACATCTTAAGATAATGCTACGTACAGTATATCGATCACAAGTAGTAGATTGCATTCAGATGTCAGGAGAGATTGCAGCAGTCAGTTATGAGACAAGCATTTTCACAGTGTGGGAGGAAAAGAGAAGATGGATGAAGCATATGATGGTGGGTTTAAATACAAATAAATAACCTTGAAGTCAGCAAATGGCTCTTCATAAATGGCAGGAGTAGAGACAGGCTCCTGCAGGGGGAAAGCAGAAGAAAGAGCAGAGAGAGCATCTCAGGGTTAGCGCAAGCTGAAGTTGAGTGTGGACTGACTCAGACACAAAGGACCTAACAGCAGTGCTTGACTGGGGGCTGAAAATGTGAGCCCAGTGGGTTCTGTGCACAAAATATTTCAGCGCAAACCTAAACTGGGATCCTGGAATTCTGCTGACTGAGTGTCCAAATGCAAATACAGTTTTAAAAAAATCGCAATTGTATTGCTCACAACTAGCTAGTAAGCTAGCCATGTCATCAACTCAAACCCAAGTTTAGGTGAGAAATTCAGCCAGACCCAATTCAAGCCTGCTGGTTCTGACCAGTCAGATCCAATCAGGTCCGAATGGATGCCAGCACAAATTTCAAGGACTGCTCTACAATGACAAAGCAAACAGGGATCGAGTTTAGAGGACAGAAAAGAGGTGAGCTTTCTGCAGCAAACATATCTACAGCCATTTGTAGTAATTAGCAGAGGCAGGACAAGAAAATCATGCACTTTGTATAATGAGCAGGTTTCTGGTAAACGAGCAGCCACTCATCCACTAACTGAGGAAGTGTTGCAAAACCGGTCACCTTGAATTTTAAATACAAATGCAGTCAAATGATGATGTTACATTTCTAATCAAGAGGTGCTGGGATGAATTTCAAAGCTTGTCAGAATGACTGAGAGCGGATCCACATGTTTGGAGGAGCACCTTAACGTTTTCCCGCACCCCACCACTACCTCCACCACCACCTCTCCCACTTCAATCAGATCTTAATATGATTGTCACTCGCCAGTGAGGTCTGTTCGCACAATTGAGAGCTACGCAACACCTCTTCTCATGCCTGTTTAATCCAATATACGCAAGAGCTTGACTCAGATGAAAAGGTGGGGAATGATGAAAGCTGTCATGTCTATTCACTCCAAATTCCTTTCATTCCGGTGCCAAACACGTGCAAGCTCCCAATGATACCAACAGTGAAATGAAAGCAGCAAATCTGACTGTGTCAGGCACTGAGCTGTGGTGTCTGTCTGCCTGCTGCCTGCTGGGCTTTCACAGTTGGAGGAACTGGTGTATTTAGAACACCGCTGGGCTTTCAATCCAGGTGAGGGTAAATGGAAATAATGCAAAGCATGATTTCGGATTTATTACCACCCGTGTGAAGGATCCAGCGACAGTTTGTAAATTTTCCACGTGTGTGTGTGCTTGTGTGTTTTTTTTTTTAAGGGTTATCAGTTTGATGTGGTTTCTCAATCTTTTGTGGTGTAAACCAATTCTATACTCCATTTATCTCTAATTTTGGAAGATATTATCTCTATCTAACAAAGTAATGGATGACAGTACATTTTCCCCATTTCTTTCACAAATGAGTGGTTTAATTTGTAACATTCATATGCAATAAATCGTTTGTTTTGTGTTTCCAGCTTGGAAATGGCATGGAGATGAGCATAAATCATCAGAGCAATGCTAATATGTGAGCCTGCCACCCTCTGACAGAGAACAATGTGAGCCGGAAAGAAATTTGAGGCTCAGGAGTTGGAAACGATGAACCAAAAACCAAAACGTGGCATTTGTTTTTTCATATGCTTAAACTTTCACAGCCAGTGTTGAGCTGTACAGATTTGCCAGACAGTGTGGTGCATGTCAAGGGGGGCAATGGGAGGGGATAAACTGGGTTGTTTTATGGGAAAATGTCCACACTTTTTGACTGCCGCAAGACAGAGCAGAGGTACCGCTCCGCCTGCTCTTCATACAGGCACGAACAGGCAAGATGGATGAGTGTTTCAAGTCATTGAAAACGCAGAAAAAAGAAAAATGGCGTGCTCATGCTGAAGTCTGTCTGAAGCTCATGCGTTATTTCCAATCACTGAATAGCAGATGCCAAGAGGAGTTACCGAGTGTCTCTTCTTGGCTGCGTCCAGGCTCGGCTCCCTGCTGGCATTTCGGCTGTTACGGAGTATTAGTACGGACTCTCTGGCCTTCTGTGTTTTCACCGGTGGAGCTGGGGGGGCCATTTTAGGAAGCCCTGAAACCTTCGAGCCAAACGACTGACTCTCTGTGTACCCTCTACCACACTGAAAGCTGTCATCTGGATGGTCGGTTTTAGCAACGCCCTCCAGGTCTGATGCAAATGCTGGATGAAACGTGGAGACGTCGGTCCAGTTAAGGTCTGAGGATCCCTCTGGAGAGCCAACTGACCATCGGTATTCTCTTCTGATGCCCCGTTTGGGGTCATCCTGTCCTGTCCGGTCTCTTTCGTCCTTAGATGTGACGCTCTTCGAACGCTCAGGCTTAAGAGGAACAATCCGGGTAATTTCTGACTGGTAGCTGCTGCCTGACAGTCGGTGGAAAGATGTCCTCTGACCTCTGTCGCCCATAAAACCCTCAACATCCTCTCCTCCAGAGCTACTGATCTTCCTTTCATGTGTCCTGACCTGTCGTAGTTTAACCTCTGCTAGCTCTTTGTTGTCGATGAAGCCTTTCCCTCGCACCTTCAGCACGCACTCTGCTTTAGAGCCTGATAATAAACTATCATGTTCTATCTTTTCAGGTCCATTCACGGAGCCTAAATCAATTTCTGTCCCAACATGACTCACTTTTTTCTTTACCTGCTCTGCTCCTTGGGTGGAGACCTCCCTGCTTTCTCCAACTAATTTACCCTCTTGTTTGCTGTCTTTATGGGCCCTGACGGGCTGATCCTTTCCTAATCCCTGATCATCTTTCATCATTGCCACTGGGGGCGACTCGCAATGATTTCCTCGTTTTAATGCTTCTTCCGAGTTGTTGTCCGAGTCTGAACCCTCGTTTTCTTCTTCAGACGAATCGCCGCCTCCTTTCCTGTACATGTGCTCTCCGGGCATTCCCAGGTTTAAGCTCTGGGGTCTCCTCTTTTTTCGCGGTTTAGAAGCCGTATGCTCCTTTATGTGCCGCGAGCCCGGGGTTGCATCTCTGTTCGCCTCAGGGTCTGAGGCTTGAGCTGGTTTGCTTTGAGATCTGTCTTGAAACAAGTCTGCATTCTCAGATAATTGGATCACAAAACGCCGAGGCTCAGAGCATACATCTGCCTCTCTGGACGATTTTGTTGATGGAAACTCATCAATATGGCTTTTCATTTCTTTTCTGTCATGCCCTGCTACCTCCTTATGTATCATCTTGGTAACGTCTATCTCTTTTTCCAGACCCTTTTTCTCCCATGAGGAATCAGGTGTGAGAGATTTGTTTTTTTCTTCTGCCTTCCAGTCATGGTCCTGTTGATAAGGTTCTTGTTTTTCAATCAATACCCACTCCTCAGAGCCCTACATGTTGGTATAGATTAAACACAGTTAGACATGCCAAGCACAGCTACCACACACAATGAAATCTACACAATGACTTCAATCACAAAAAAGGGGCCAAAATGTACAACCTGTACATATTGAAGTTATGATAAACAGTGGTATTAACTATTCAATGTGTGCTTTTTAAGCAGTAGACAAATGATCCACCAAACACCCAACGCAGCCAGTCTTGGTGTTCATTTAATCCAAAATTAGTCCCTGAAAATGGGCTGTGCGTTTGATGCAGTCCAAATTTAGCCCAAAATGGATGTCTCTTTTGGATCACATAGAACCCCAATATGCTCACATCAGACCCTGCAAAAACCTGGTGAAAAGATGTTCCAAAAAATACAAAAAATGTAAATTTACCAGATGTCGCAACAACTTTGGTTTATTAAGAATCGTCTTTAAGGCCGTTGAAAAGCCTTGTCTTTAGATACTAACCTAATAACTCACTCATTAGAAGTCTAAAAGTTTCATAGACGTCGACATCACATTTATCAGCTGCACAAAGTATTTCAGTCATTTTTATGTTAAACGCGACGACCTCACAACAACTTCTGCGTAAATACAGAGAAGAAAAAACGTATCTAAGAGCTCTGCTGTGTTTGGCCTTGCAGAAAATGCTTTGGCTTTGGAAGAATTCGGCAGCCAAAAGGATTTTTTAAGCGTGCAATAAACAGTGTAGGAAACATGTTGCGTAAAATACCTGTAACACAGCTTGGTTGCAGTGGTTTCTTGATATGGCAGAGCTCAGTACTTTTGTTAATTCTGCAGTCAGTTTCCTCACTGCTGTGTATCTCCAGTACAGCTCTTTTCCTTCTCATTTCTTTCTCCCTAACAACATTAGTACACCACATAATCGAAACCCCATTTTCATTTGTGTTGTTCAGTGCCACTATTCAGAGCAGGTGTTGCAGATTGTTACCATGGCAACATTGATATTAGGCTTATATGTGAGCAACATTACGACTCGTCTAACTCTAAAGAGCAGTCTCATGTATCTCTGTAAGACCTGGTGAGCAGGGGTGAGTCTGACTCTCAGACTGCACGGTCATTGGCAGACAATTTCTGATTGACGACTCATTACCCAATGAGCATGTGGTTACATAGCACAGATAAACCTTTTGAAACATGGTATGACCTAAAATGAGTGACTGAGTCCATAAACAGAACAGGAAAGTGTTTCCAGAGGTCAAGTCAGAGAGCTGTTTTTCCATAAATGTCTCTAGGACTGGAAGTCTTTCTGTAACCACAGCTATCACCATCTGGTGACCTTCAGATAGAATCCAGGTTTACAGTGCTTCTGCTTTATTTTTCTGATGCTGCGTCCATATAAATAAGTTCACTAGACACACATATCATTGTAATACACACCATAATTTAAAAATAAAATGTTTTGGTCTAAGAGTGGGGGGTTACTTTAAGCAAATTTAAGCGTAAAGCTATGACCAAAACGGAGGTAATTTCACACTTCAAGCAAGTCCCAATGCTGTTCAGATGTCTGTAAAAATCATCTTTTTAGCAAGTTTTTGCTGGGTGTGGAGTGACAGCAGTACATGACAGGAATTGCATTGCATCGACCCCTAAATGCTATAAACAGTAAACTGCTTTGTGAAAGAGAGAGTGAGAGATGCGCAACCTCGGGTGAAGTCACCAGAGTCTTCTGGACGAAACCCTCAACAGACAGACTGTTAACAGGTTCCTTTCCCATTGCACGGCCCACCAACTGGCCGGGACGAGGCAGAACAGAGGGTTTAAAAGAGAGAAGGAAGAAGAGCCATTAGAGTGCTTCTGTGAGATACAACTTCAAGCAAAAGGGAGAAACTGGAAAAGGCAGAAAGAATCAGTGTTAACAGGACACAAGTGAGTTGTTCTGAAGAAACGTTTTTATGAACTTCAAACTAAAATCATGCAGTTTCATGTACCTGACAGCCACCAAATCCACATAAGCAAATCAGCAGGAATTTGCAATGCAAATGTTTTTTTTTTCTGCAACAACATCAAAGACCTGAGTTCCCCTAAATCTCTTGGAAACAGTAAAGAGCAGCGAGACTTTCCCAGCTTTCGAATGCCACTCAAACAGAATAATACCCCACACTCACCCACCCCTTCCTCTGGAATGAAGCACACAGAAGATTACATTTTCTGCCACAGACAACATTTGACATTTTATGGGTATAATCTGATTGTGGCAGACAGCAGATGAGAGATTGTCTAAAGGCAACTTAGGCACCAGCAAAGACTATCCTATCTGAAGAGGCCAATCTCATCTTTAAAAGCCCTATTACTACAATACAATCAAAGCTTAGGAGATCTTGTGATCTAGCATAAAGAAAAATATCTATCTGTTGGGCAATCAAGGGAAGAAATGACTGGTGATTAGTTCTCAAGTGCCTGACATTGTGTAAATCTCAAAAACACCTCGGTTCTAATCTCATCAAGATGTTTCCTTGTGTGCTACTTGTCAGTCATCTTCAAGCCCCTCTGAGACATTGTGAGAATTATCCTGGTGTTCCGGAGAAAGATGGAATGCAATTCATTATATGCATATCTTAAAATAAACTGCGGATTTGTATGTTTGTTCCCGACAGCCGTAATATCTTTGCAAAGGAGATACCTGTTTGAAATGCCTGCAGGGAAAACAAAACCTATCTTCACCAATCATGCTCAATTGCTATGTTTTCTGTTTTATCATATAACTGTGCGGTATGTCTTCTAGCTAGAAAAAAAAAAACAACATGAAAAAAAAAGCATTTAAAAACCTGCAAAACAAGTTTAAGAGTGACAGAGAACATGGTCTGTTTTGCACAGATTTGAGCAGTGAGAAAGAGGGCACCGGCCACATGGGAATATCGATGGTCTTTAATGGAATGTCAAGTTTTAGAGGTCGCCGGATTTCAGATATTGACCGTAATGGACTTGAATGCCCTCCACGCCACAGCCCCACCCTCAGCCCCCCACTCACAGCCTTCTTCTCTGGTGTGCCGGTCGGGGAGGTCGCTGACAGACGCTTCTCGCGGTTTATCAGCTTGCTGTTGGGCTCCCTCAAGGCTCTCTTTAACTCGTTGATGCTGGCCTGGTGCTTCAGCAAGACATCCTGCGACTTATCCAGAAACTAGAGGAGAGCGGGAGGAAGATAACAGTCCATCAGGACTCACATGAACATTTCTGATATGTGTTATGAGATAATACTTTCATGTGCACTAGAGAGGAAGCTACGTGAACTCCTTACATGTATGCCAACTACAGAATATGCTACTGTTTTGCTCCTTTGTGCTGGTGTTCACTGACATTTAAGATGCTTATTGAAGTTCGTTTTCAAAACACAAATGAACACAACAATCAAGGCACACATACTGCAAAGTGGATGCAAGACAGAATGAATATGAAACATCTAATAATGCTTTTCAGTAATCAAAATTCTGTGTGCTTTGTTTTTGGAAAGATGGAACACGGCTATTATTAGGGAAACAAAATCCATATTCCTTTAATCTGCATTAAAAAACATCCACACCAAGAGTGTTTTTCCCAAAGTTACAAGCTTTTTAGTGCAAAATTCCCTCTCTGTGTTATACATCTCCACTAAAAGTATGACAGGTAAATGCTGCATCTGAGAAATGCCCCCTGCAGATATACACTATGCTGGAATGTATACGCGCACACAATGGGGTCACTGGATTTTGCTATGCATCATTAGAGGGAAAACATATTTGAAAGGGACATGAAATGAGACATTTTAGTTCCTGTCTTTGAGTCTAACTTCCCTCAGCTAACAACCAGCAAACAGGAATGGAGAGCAGGCGGGTGGGGCTGCACACGTTAGGGAGCGCCGCTCTCTATTACATCCATTCAGTTTGTGGTGCAGATGAATTACTTGTATGTAGACTCACCTCACCTTTTCAAACTGTGCCTGTTTTATATGACTATCCACAACTGTAACAGTGCATTTTAGAAAAAAGGAAAAGCACATCAGCTCCCCCTTAAAGCCTTTACAAAACGTCCACCTGGAGTACTAACACTGCAGTGCAAAATAGTGACAAATATGTAAGTTTAACCAGCTAACACGACAGTAAAGCATGAGGTGGGCTTTACTGCCAACCTGCTACTGTAACGTTAATGATTTAAAGTGTCTTAAGATAGGAAATAAAATGACTCGTGCCAAATGGGGCAATATTCTCCATTTTAGGTGATCATCTGAGGTTTTTTTTGTACATGTGGTGAATACTGCAATTGAAGCGCCGCTGAAGATAAGCATTCTTACTGCTGATGTTTTCTGAGGATGTCGCTGCACTTAAAGTAAAGCTCCGAATGAAGGACTTTGTAATTCAACCTAAAATTGGAGAATTTGTACCAGTGCATTCACTTGAGTCAAGCATCTGAGTGCTTTTCCCAGCACTAGGCAGAGAAGAATGCACCGATGCATTATAGGCACTTAAGGAAGGAGAGAAGCTCATGTCTATCTGCAGAAGCAGCACTGGAGATTTGCCGGTGGATGTTTCAAATATCTGAATAAATCAAATATAAATTGACTGGAAAGATTCAGGCAAACCTCGGTGTGTAAAAGGCACACAGGACAAGAAGCACAAGAGTCAAATCCAAGAACCTGTACCTCCTGTTTGTGCCGAGGAGTGGCCTCCTGGTCCAACTGAGAGAGCTGAGTTGGGGCAGGACAATGGACAAGCAAGAGAGGGGTCAAAGGTGAAGAGTGCAGGGTAAGAGAGTGCAGGAACAAGGTCAGATGCAGAGACAAGGTGATAAGTCAGTAAGCAGGCAAACAGAAAGCCATTAGATACATGCCAAGAGTCTGAAATATCCAGAAAATAAAGGCATCCCACAAATGTTTTAAAGCCATAAGCATTACAGCCTTCTGTTTATATTTGCCATCTCTAAATCTTGTTTAGAGCATCTAAAGTTGATCTTACACCTATTTAGCCAATCAGTGTCTTTCAAATGTTTGCTGGGATGCCTAACTGATCCAAATACATCCACTACAACCTTTGGCTTGTTTATGTGGTGCAATGCAGTATAGTTTGTTTTTGTTTTGTTTTTGTGATGGCAGCAACCGGTACGGAGACAAACCCAGTGGAAGATATGCAGAGAGCGTGAGGAACAATTCGATCGAGGTGGAATTTATGATGAAGACAGAATACAGACAGAGACCAAATCACCAGACACCAAATACCTCCTGTTTACTGTCAACTGGTGACCCAGCCTCCTCCTTCTCGCCAGCAGGAGTTTAAAAATAGAAAGAGCAAAGCATGTTAGTAAACAGAGGCATGGCTTGAGTCCGCATTTCTCAGCATAACAAGAAAGGGTTAAAAACTGTAAAGCCATTAGCGGGATTTATGAGCAGTGCAGAGTAAGCATGTAAGCCTGAGTGAAAGGAGACGAGTTAGTAAATGCTAAATCCACCAAAGCTGCCACAGCGTTATGCCCCCTCCTGGATAAAGCTCAGCTGGACTGAGAAGCTTGCACTGCACCTATTTACATCACCCCCCCACACGGCAGCCTCTGCCAACTCCCTGCACTAAAGACAGAGTTGTGGGTAAGTTACTGTAACTAAAACTATACATTTAGACCTTCTGTGCTTGCAAACTCATTAAATGTCCATTAGGAAGCCTTTACTACCATGATCTCTTTCTTTCTGCTCGGAGTGACGTTGCCGTCGTGGTCCTTGTCCTGCTCGATCTCCCGGCCGTGCTCGTGCTCCTTCTCCTCCTCGTCCTGCTCCAAGCTGGGCTCCAGCTCCGTCTCCTGCTCGTCCCCGGAAGGGCTGTGGAGACGTCGCTGCTCACCAATGCTGCGGTGGGACAGGCCGTCGTGGTTCTCACACATGGCTGATACCGGCCGTGAGAACTCTGGTCAGAAGGTCAGAAGAGTTTGATATTCTGGGAGGAACGCTTTATTTACTTTCTTCCGTAGATTAAGCCGAGAGAACATACTTTAGCTTCACGTACAGATTGGAGCCTCTATTCAAAGGCACTACTGTTTTTTTTTTTAACAAAGTCAAGCTAGCTCTTTCTCTCTGAGAAAGAAAATGTGTAAGCCATAAAAATATATTTTTAGAATCTCCATGACTACATCTAACGGGGCACTACTGCAGCTCTCACCTCCGTCCAAGCTCCGGGACAGCAGGTACCTCTTACTAGTTGACCGCTCGAAGTGAGGAGCTGGACGATCTATGAGAGCACTGGCCTGCCTGGTTTGGGCCTGTGTCCTTCCACTGTATCGAAACTTTGAACCCATCACCAAGAATCCTTTAGGGGGAGGCTCAGGAGATACCAACCTGTAAAAATAAACTGCGATAAGCAAATGATCTGGAACGCTCAAAGGCAAAGACATTCCTAACACTTTAATAGACTGGAGGCGGTTTGAGAAGATTTTAACCAATTTTACAAATGCAACCCAACTTGAAATAAGTGTCTGTATTCTCAGTGTCGATTATGTTTTCAGCTTCAAATTTACAGACTGAACAAGATTTGTGTTTGGAAATTGTCCCGTGCATATAAATGTCTCAAATGATTTGTTCACAGAAACATTTATTCACACATTGTGAGACTCTTTTCACAGCTTCTGGTCCACAAATGGATTTTGTGCTTTAAGTGTGACTTCACACACAGCTGATCCTAAAACTCGGCACTTCTCCATATGTTCCTCATCTGATCCAACTATTACAATACAACAATTGTTGACCGGCCAGCGTTTGAGGCAGCAAATTTCTTCCCTCTCACCAACCCAACCTGTCACAACAGATGACCCTGAGCTCGGGTCCAAAGCGGTCTTTTCCTGTTAAAAGGCAGTTCTTTCTTCCCACAGTCACCAAGTGGTTGCTCATAGGGCCTTCCAGATTGTTGGGGTTTTCTCTCTAATACTGTAGGGTCTTTGCTTACAATATAAGCACATTGAAATGACTGTTGTATGTAATTGTGATAATATGTGTAATTGTAATTTGCATGCTGTCACATAGGGAGCATTATCATGCAGTCCCTGTATGTGTGAACCTCCTGTCTACTTCTATGAGGCTAAATCAGCTTACAGGTTCTAGGTTTACTAGCAAAGCCAAGGTAGCAATTATATTAGCCTAACTGTACCTAATGAAGTGTACACATGGAAGTGTTTGCTTTGCTTTGATGGCCATTGAACGAAAAACCCTCCAACCATGAGAGGGGATCGATTCTTACCGGAAGAAGGTGTGATGCTCGATGCAGACCTTCCACAGCCTCTTGGCAGCTCTGTGGTTGGGAAGCTTAAAACCAATTGTACTTTCAAACTGCTCATACTGGCAGGGAGAGGGAACATGGAGACAGAGAAATATGAAGAAAAGGTGAGTGCAAGGTACAGCACCAGGTGTCTTTACTCTATTTCGCTGAGGGGCACATCAGTTTGATGGACCAAAAAGAATCTATAAATATGTAATTTATTATACCTGAATGAACACTGGACCAAACAGTCTTTGTGCTGTGCTCGCAAAACATTACTGGTACAATTCTTAGGTCAATATATAATCTAACTTATTATTAACATAAAATCTGCAGACTGGACAGAAGAGAGCAGATCAGTGCTAGGAAGGATAACATCCAGTGTTCAGAGGCTGGGAGCAAATGAGTGGAAAACAATTTCATGGCTCTATATTTACACTCTTTATCCCTCTGTTCTGACTGTGGCTGCAGCTGCAGCAGCTCTGTTAAAAGACTTCTTTCTTTAGCTCTATCACAGGCTCACTGTGCGACTCTGTCACTTGACTGGGTCTCGCCCAGACAGCCTGACACTCTGAGGCTCAGCATGGAGGATAAGCTGCAGCAGCGCCCAGCACAATGCAGAGGGTCGAAATATGCAGCGGAGTAAAAGTAAAGGTATAAGGCAGCCCTTCGTTTGTGCTGGTGGTTTCCAGCAAAAATGACCATATATTTGTTTCTGCTGTGGTTTTAAATAATCACAGAATCTTTCGTTTTCATGAGGAGTGGGTTAACATTTTCTGCAACAGGTTTCTTTTCTACAATATGGTAAATGGACTAGTTCTTATATAGCGCTTTTCTACTCTTCAGAGCACTCAAAGCGCTTATACAACACGTTTACATTCACCCATTCACACC
>VOQJ01020843.1:33622-59489 GCA_015052665.1 Apistogramma diplotaenia | reverse complement strand
TTTCCCCCCCCCCCCCCCCCGCCCTGAATCTACCTTCTATCACCTAAGGGTAAAGAGCGCCTAATTAGTAAGCTGCTGATTTGAGTTTTTTTGCTGAAAAGCAGAAAGAACCTTTAATCACTGATTCAATATTTCACACATGCTTTTTCAGCGTTCCTTTATGAAGAAATCACACAGAATAAATGTTCTCTTGGAGAGCAAAGATTAAGTTCTTGTTGCCCCAGCTGAGACAGAGAAAGGGCATCTGAAATGACATTTCAATTCTCCAGCTTGTTTGGTCTACCAATCAGCACTGACCCCAGACAGCTGGCTCAAGCTGTGCCCTGATAAGTCTGTCTTTGATGAGACTGTCATATTGATCTAAGCCACAGCCTTGCCTGTACTCAGAGACAGGAAAATATTTGAACTTCAGGCCCGGTTACCTCTCAAGCACCCAAGTTAGCCTGCCTGTGTGGTCCGAGATCATGCTCAATCCGAAGGCCCGGCCTTCACGCACGCATCGAGTCACAGCATGTGAGCTGACAGAGCGAGCGCATGCCAACGATGGGGACAGAGGATATGCTCCAGATGTTAAAAGTGGCTTAGCGTTGTCATCCTTCCTATCTTTAAAAGGCCGGAGGTTCCTCTGTAGCCTGTTGTGCAATCACATACCTGTCCTCGGGGAGAATATCAATCAAAACCCCAGACCCACATCAAACGCAGAGCTCTCATGTGAGCTGACAGCTAGGACCCATCGGCTCCATGTTAATTATATGATTGACTGATAAGTCCGGTCCGTGCACCTTATAACAAAGCAACAACAATCCGTGACTAACATATTCAGACCGTCTTTTTGAAATGTCAAAAAGTTTGGTTTGATGACTGGAGATTAATGTTAGAGCACATTTATCAGGAGCAGAAATAATTAAACCTCAGATGATGGAATAAAGAATCAAAGAACAAGTGATTCCGACAAAGTCAAGCTAAAGTCAAGTGATATGCACCGGAGGTGAAAGACCAGCCAGATAATGCTGTGTAATCTTAAAGGTCAGTTCGCCAGCGATATTACTTTTTCGAGACATTATTCAGAACTATAAACATTTTCATAGTCATCAGTTCTTTAAACTCGCTCTTGGTGAGGTTGTTTAAGCTGCGCTAATTAATGTTTTTTCTATTAACAAATACAGATTATGAGTGTATGAGAACAGAAATGTGCTGCTCATCACGAAAAACCCAGAGATAATTATCCCCTAATTTGAAAAGTCCCCTCAGGTACCAAATGATAGACAAGTTAGCAACTTTCTAATGAAGAATGGTGATTTTGTGTCCAATTTATGTGTATCCATACAGTTGATTTGCTATCTAAAAACAGAAGAACTGCTTCATTTTAGGACATTTTACAGATGTGATGCATTGCAAACATCCTCGTGCTTGCTTTGGTCACTAGCAGGTCACCTGGAGTTTGTATGGAAGATGCTAACTCCTCTGCAAACACCCACAAACAACTCACTAAGTGGTTGTGAAACCGAAGAAAGAAACTATGGGCGACCACATCAATCTGTTAGCAAACAAAGCGATCACGAGGAGGTTTCCGTTGCAGCGCCCTCTTTGCGATCAGTTTCACCTGGTGACAACAACTCGCCAACCAGTCTGGAATACTCACCACTCCCCAGTAACTCGAGGTTGCTGTGTTGGCTGTGCTTAGTCTGTTGCGTGCATTCTAGCTTCCCATTCAGCTTGCTACACTGAGCTAATGTAGGGCTTGAAAATGAAACCAACACGTGCCAAAAGCTGCAGTTCCTTTCATAGACACTTGAAGCTGCCTCTAAAAGAGATTTAATGCCCACAGACTAAGTAAACATGCTTTGGGTTTTGGCCTCTGTAGATAGCATTCCCCCTTCATAATGACGAGGTGATTTTTTATAACTCGTTCATCTGGATAGAGGGCAACGGCTGCTGTGATTGACGGGCTTTGTGGCTTTTTTTTTTGCTAAGCAACGATCAGCAGATATGTGCACAGTTTATGAATGCAGTCTGCTGCACTCTGCTAGTATTAACTGGTAGAATGGCACTTAATACATTTCTGAAGCCTAGGCAAATAAATTCATGCGTGGCTAGGCAACTGATGCTTTTCTCATTCTGTCTCATTTCAAATGAAAAAAATTACCCAATAAGACAATTTGATTAGCTAATTAGCCTGTGTGACCTAAAAGTTAAAACTTGCCTTTAGCTACTACCTGGAAAAGGCAGAAAGCCATCCAGCTTACCCTCCACCTTGCCACCGTTATAAATGAAAGACACAGAGAAGTCGCTGAAGTCATTTTGATCTAACTTTTCTTTTTAGCTCTTCAAATTTTTCTCAACTGTGGCACTTAGCTTCAGTCCATGGAGGTTTAACTCAACCCATGAAATTATTTCTGCCTCCGGTGAAGCTCTGGCTTGGAGAAATATTTCTGTCGCTAAATTTCATATATGCATTTTTACGAAGAGTAGATGAGGCATTTTCATCTCTTCTTCAGCTGTACAAGTTATTTAAATGCCCTTTGTCCAGGCTCAGTTTTAGCATGGACATTTACATTTTCCATTCATCTTTGAATGATGGATAGCACACCCCCGAGAGAGCCAGCCAAAAGCTATGAGGAATACAGATTGTTCAGTGAGCAGTGTTTGTGAACTGAGATGTCCCAAGAGGTTATTGTGGTACACATTTCACTGACCTTCTGGCTGTCTGTGTCGGCAAAGGTCAGGCCAAAGTAGTCTTTCTCCAGCAAGTTAAGGTGTTCACACACCATGTCCATGAGAGTCTGTCCTTTAGAGTGTTTCTGCAAAGGCAAACATACATGGCACAGAAAACAGTTAAGAGAAAGGAAGATAAAATATTCTCTCTGCTATTTTTTTTAACTACCATATGTTCTGTTACTGTTGTGTTTCTGTTACAGCAACAGCCAAGTTTTAATCAGGAAAGAACTGGCTCACTAACACTGTCAGACCAGTCCATTAGGCAGCTCGGTTTTTTAAGGTTCTCTGGATCTGAAGACAGTAAAATAATTCAGTCATTTGATAGTGAAGAAGTCAGTGTGCATCAAACGCTGGTGTTTGATGAACTGTGAAATTCTGCAGAATGCTGGACTGTTCACTTTCCATTACAGAGTTTTCACATTGACTACTTAAAAAGACAGTTGGCCTAATTATCCAAAAACCCTCAAATTACTATAGATACCTTAGTTGGGTAGGAGGATTATTTCTCAAATGGCAGAAATATAAATGTATCATCATCATCATCATCATCATCATCATCCAGCATCATTTATCAGTACAGTGTATTTGAGCATAGGCCTACACAGTTTTTGGTGCATTTTTTGGCCTTTATCTTCACATCAATTTAAAATCGACATTAATAGTTTTGCATGTTCTCCCTGTGCTTGCGTTTGTTTTCTCCGGGTACTCCGTTTTCCTCCACACTCCAAAGATATGCAGTTACTGGCATTAACTGGCGATTCTAAACTGCCCATTGATGTGAATGTTAATGGTCTCTGTACTGGCCCTGATACAGGCTGGCGACCTGTACAGGGTGCACACTGCCTCTCGCCCTATGATAGCTGGGATAGGCTTCCAGCCCTCCACGACCCTGAAAAGAATAAGTGCAAGAAGATGGATGGATGGATGGATGGATGGATGGATGGATGGATGGATGGATGGATGGATGGATGGATGGATGGATGGATGGATGGATGGATGTTGCTCTGGACAATCCACATTCACCATCACGATGGACACCGGAACTACTTTCTGCTGAAGAAGCGTGACATGTCTTCACTGTCTGAAGCGCCCACCATGATGTTTGGGACAAAGGTACAATCTTTGCCTTTGTACAGCAGGACAGTGGACTGTAAATCAAACAATCAATGTGTGACTGACATGCAGTCGTTCAGCTTTAATTCAAGGGGTTTTACAAACACTGCAGAGAAGTGCAGTCCCTCACTTTCAGAGGTTCAAAATTAATGAGACAACTGACTGACAAGCAGTTTTATGGCCGGGTGAGGTCAGCTCCCTTGTTATTTCACAACAAGTGATTAATATTTGAAGTGGATTCAAAGTATTTTTTCATTGTCATTTTAATGTAATTTTAAAGATGTGGCCCAAAGTGATGTTAATGCGAGTGAGGGAGGCCATCATTAGGCTGAAAAACCCAAATAAATCTGTCAAAGATGCGGCATAAACTTTACAAGAATGAAGTATGCATATTCTTGCCAAATTTTCTCCAAATTCATTCAGCAAATAATGAAACATTTCACTCATGTCAGTCTGTGGCTGTAACCATGTCAGTAGCCATATACAATGTACAAATTCGATGTCCATAAACAAGTTGCAGATATTTCATTGGGCTGGTTTACAGTATATGGAATATGAAGGAGATATAATATTAGGGGGACACTTTGTGCTGTTTTTCTGTGGGAAAAAACAGCACGAGAAAAACAAAACATTAAACTACATATTCACAGTTTTATCCTTTCACAAGCCCTACTTTGAGAGGTGACAGGAAGACTGAGCGAGGAGTTGCCTGAGAAACAGATGTAGTTTTTTTTCCTTGTGCTATTTTCTTAATATCTCAAGGGTAGAACTTGAAAAAGTGTTTTTCCTTTTCGTCACGATGAGTGAAGGGAGGCTGGTGGAGGAACACTTGGGAAGTGCTTCTAAGCACAAGTCAGTGAATCCCCGATAGCAGTGCTGTTTACGTACAGCGAGAGCACGATGTATGCCATCAGAGGAAGCAGGCAGAATTTAATAAACAATGATTTGAGTTTTCGAGTCTTAATAAGCCATGACTGAAGTGATCCAGTCTATGTGCTCTCTGCTCTGCTGCAATTAAACATTCAGTTGTAAAATCTCAACTCAATTAGATGTGGGAAAATCCAACACACAGTCTTGGCTGTTTTACAGTATAACCAGTATGCAGCAAACAATTCCACCCAAAATAGGCCTATTCAACACACTGGCCTAACCCTGCATGACCATGTATGGTGGGAGGGGCTGGGTGAGTGATGTGGGGAGGTTCAGCCTTGCATACCTGACGAGAGACTCAATTAACTCGTGAGTACCGCCTCCTCTGGCGAGCGTCCCTACCAAGGTATGCCCTGCCTCCTCACAACAAGGTTATTTCAACCTCTTGGAAGTATGAAGAACGTTAAAAAATGGCAGGCATGAAGTTCTACCCTTGCAATTATAGACAAGAAACAGGAAGAAGCCTGTCCATGACCTGGAAGTCCCAGACTCTACAAACTAGAATTTCACAAAGCATGTGAAGGTAGGCAAATATTCCAGAAGAGCACATAAGATACAGTAAAAAAGCTTTTATAACCATAATGCAACCTATTGTTATGGTGTGAAGAAAGCCCAAATGTTTTCACAGTGCTCAGAGACAGGTTGGCACAAAGATAGCGATGCTTATAGATACTTCACACTCTCTTGCGAATGAAAAGCCCTCTCCTCCATCATCACACCACAAACACAAAGTTTCATGCACTTGTGCATAGGTGTCCTGAGGGCTGCCTCATAATAATATTGTTCTATTTTCTCCCTGATTGCACCAGGCTTGCAATCATATAATAAGTATACTGTATAGATTTCTTTACAGCTAGTTAGTAGTCTCTGCTGGGGGCATTTTATTCAAAATGCCATGAAATCAGAATTCATATAAAAACAAGGCATTGTTGATGCCTTTGTGAATATTTTTGGTACAACCGGGTACCCTTACACTATTATTTTAACAAAATTATTCAATTAAATTCATTCATCTAAACACCATGCAGTTTTTGATCATGAAACGTGTTTTTATATTGGAGTTGAATATGTCAGCTGTATAAAGAGAGCGCTTCAGGATTTAAGGAGCTTTAAAACAGACAGCCGAAGTTATTTAAACTCAATCAGTAAACAACAAATCTGCCTGCCTGTTAATCAATTTAGCATTTAGTATCTCAACATGCTACTCAACTGTGCCATTGGAGTTTAAAAGGGCACTCTTAGAATTTTGTACTGCTTTGCTACAGCAGCAATGCTGTTAGTGTTAGCCACGTTAGCCATAAACAAAAGCTAACCTGTAGGTTCTGTTTCTGTAAAATACCTGTTAGCATTAGGTGGCCCAACTAATGCAACCATAAGTTTAGCAAGCAGAACAAGTAGGATCCATCGAGGGCGTGGTTATGCCAGAGGTTTCTTCCTGTTAATAGGAAGTTTTTCCTTCCCACTGTCGCCAAGTGTGTGCTCAAAGCGCATCATTTTGACAGTTTTTTTTTTTTTTAATTATAGTGACATCTTTACAAAACAATTTCAAGTGCCTTGAGGCAACTGCTTGTTGTGATTTGGCACTATATAAATAAACTTGAACTGACTTGAATTACTAACATAAACAAGTTCACGGACGCTCATTTCCACCTCCACCTTTGTGAATGTAAGAACAGAGTATTTCAAACGGGGTAGATAAGGCATTGCAATATTGAACTTTTAACAATGCCTCCAAGTACTCAGCAGAGTTATTTCTTCTCTGTTCATCACACTATGTGCTGTGTTACTGGTGGTTGCCAGGTTACGAGGAAAGCAGAAAAGTGATGCGATGTGGTGCAACTCTTGTGTCTTTGCAGCAATGCCTGCTGTGACACTATTCAGAATTGCTAAAGGGGCTATAGGAATCTTTTGTAGGTTTCATAAGCATGTTTACAGGATGGTACAGAAAACTATTTTATCCTATCTTAGAATATCTTATCCTTTACATTGTTTCCGCTTCAAAACAATGAATGGCTATTTTTATAACAACTACATGTGGATACTGGTGGGGTTTAAATGTAGGACCACTTTGATTTAAGAATTTCTAGTATTTTATTGGTCTGTTACTAATGAACAGGTTATGGATGCAGGTTGCTAACTCAGTATCTCACCTAAAAAGCTAAAACTCCAGAAACCAGTGGCTACATTCATCTTTGTAATACAGTCTGTATAGACTTTACAGACTGTGATATAGGCCCATTTTTGGTAGGCTTTTGTGCACAGACAGTAGCACCAGGCAGACTATTCACTTCCTGAATTCGGACGTGTATCTACACAGATTTCCTTTGAGTGGAATAAAAAGTTGAAAAGTGGCATAGCTTGAAATATTGCTGCACGTCACATCATGAAAAGATATTTCAGCAAAAAAAAAGATAGGCCTGATATGACTGAGGTGTATGCCGCCGCTACTCAAAAACCTCCAAACTTTTGAAACTCGATGCCTTGTATTTATCTAAGGAAATGGACTTAAATCAATCTCTTCTCTCCTCACTTATGCATGCAGTTTCCCTTCTCAGCAAGCGGCAAATGCCCTATTTCACTCTGTGGTGTAATGACAACACATATCGCGCACGGAACGAAGACTTTAAACCTTTTCTTGTGTGTGTCTCTGTGTGTATTACAGAAATGTGTAACATGTGTAACATTTCTTTGAATTCACCCCCTAGTGAGCTCTCAGCTTGGCACCCTCTCTTTTCTTATTTTTGCCCCTTTTATCCGCTCTATGCAGCACTAAACAACACACACAACTGCCCACAGAGGAAAAAAAAACAAGGGGGAAAAAAATAATGTTGCCTCATTTTTTTCTGTCGTTTTCTCAAAGCACGATAAGCCTAATTCCAAAAAACATGTTAATGCAAATTGTTCTCCGTAGGGCATACCTCGATTTCTCCTTCGAACTCAGAGGAATCCAGCAGGGTCACTTTGAAAGGGGCGGTTTTAAGCCGTTTGGAGCCTTTCTGAGGAGATTTGAGGTTCTTGTTGGGAGACGTCTTTTCAGACATGTCATCAGTTTCTCTGTGTCCATCCATATGCTTGGAGTTCTGATCCTTTACATGTAAATATGAAAAAATACAGAAAGTGAAATGACAGTTTTAGATCAGTTCAGTCTTTCAACTGACTGGAAATATTATACTGTTAAAACATTTTAAGCAGGATCAGTAAAGCACTATACGATGTGACAATATTAAACTTGTACTCTTTACAAATACAAACAAATACTCTTTAATAATAGTACCTTTACTGAATAAGCCTGTGCAGGGTATACATTTTTGATTTCAGGCACTATGTGCAGTACAATATGTACAAAGTTCAATACTGGATCATATAGTATTAAACGCTATATTGCCAAAAGTATTTGCTCATCTGCATTCACACACACATCAACTTGAGCAACATCCCATTCTTAATCCATAGAGTTTAACATGGTGTCGGCCCACTCTTTGCAGCTATAACAGCTTCAACTCTTCCGGGAGTTTAGGAGTGTTTATGAGCATTTTTGACCATTGTTTCAGAAATGTATTTGTGAGGTCAGACACTGATGTTGGATGAGAAGGCCTGGTTCACAGTCTCCACTTTAATTCATCCTAAAGGTGTTCTATCAGGTTGAGGTCAGGACTCTGTGCAGGCCAGTCAAATTATTCCACATCAAACAGGAAGGGGCCATCCCCAGACTCTTACCACAAAGTTGAGAGCATCAAATTGTCCAAAATGTCTTTATATGGTGAAGCATTAAGAGTTCCTTTTACTGGAACTAAGGGACCGAGACCAGCTCCTGAAAAGCAACCCCTCCATCAAACTTTACACTTGGCATAATGCAGTCAGAGGGGTACTGCTCTCCTGGCAACCACCAAACCCAGACTCATCCATTAACAGAGCAGCATGATTCATCTCTTCAGAGAGCAGAGTCCAGTGGTGGTGTACTTTACACCACTGCATCCAACGCTTTGCATTACACTTAGTGTTGCAAGACTCAGAGGAAGCTGCTTGGCCATGGAAACCCATTCCATGAAGTGTTCTCCACACTGTGGAGCTAATCTGAAGGCCACATGAAGTTTGAAGGTCTGTAGCAACTGGCTCTGCAGAAAGTTACTGACCTCTGTGCACTACGCAGCTCAGCATCTCTGATTTTACATGTGGCTGAGTTACTGTCATTCACAGTCTCTTCACTTTATTATAATCCCACAGTTGACTATGGAATATTTAGTAATGATGACATTTCACAACTAAACTTGTTGCACAGGTGGCATCCTATCACAGTACCACACTGGAATTCACCCATTCTTTTATAAATGCTTGTAGAAGCAGTCTGCATGTGGTAGGTGCTTGGTTTATACACCTGTGACCATGGAAGTGACTGGAACACCTGAATTAAATGATTTGCATGGATGAGTGAATAATTTTGACAATACTGCGTATAGATCTGCTTTAAATGGAACTGAGTTTTAGTCATGAAAGAAATCCCTGAACAAGACAAAAGAGAAATCAGAAATGAAATCCAATCACTGCACTCAAGAAGAAGTAAAGCTGTTGCAACATGAAGAAATGCTGTAATGGAATTAAACAAGATAAAACTTCAAAACACTGTAGTCATGTTATATAAAAAGTCTGTTTTGAGACGACAACGTGAGCAAATGAACACTTTTCTTTCTTAAGTGTTGTGATTTTCTCTGAGCTCAGGTCATGTCAGTACTTTGCATCTTAAAATTAGCTTAAAATTCTATGTGAGTTAAGAGCTGGTTGTAGTTTTAAATTTTTAGATTATTCTTAAACACTCGTGCAGCCACACTTGTCCACAAAATGAATTACTAAAATAGCAAGCAAAATCATCATTATTCATGCTTCTATTATTGAAATACTGACGATGTTGTGTAAAAATGGCGCCAGTGAAAAAGGTCTAATAGTTTCTCACCACAACCAGTAAATAGCTGCTGCTAGCTAACAAAAACCAACAGTCAAAACTCTTCTTTTAGAGTTATGACAAATATGTCAGACTAGATGCTTCACATAGTGTCCAGTAATGACGGTCACTGTAAAGATTTTACATCTCACATACCTCAAAATGCAACACGCCATGCTAACCTCAGCAGCAGTTAGCATGGCTGCTTGAATAGTTAACTTGTATTACTGTACGTACAGATATAACCTAACATTGGTCCCACTACAGCATTGCAGACTTTTCTATTATAGTGGATCCTATGGACGTAGCTACTGAAGATTTACAGAGACCACTAACCATTGACTTGTCTGCTACTTCGGACATGTGACAGTCATGGTGACAATGCAGGATCAAGTGAATAGAGCTCCAGTCACAGAGGCCTAGAGACTAGTCAGTGACCTCTGGGAACCACCTGTCACCAGGGAAGAATGTGTATTCCCCAACCAGCTGCCACTCACTTTGGTCCCTACCATAGTTTGAATAGAAGTGACAGAGCCAGGTACTCTTCAAGTGGCAGTGAAACTGAGAACTGCAACTCAAACCAGAGAGACAAACATGAAAAACTACAACTGAGCTAATCTGCCAGCAACTAAGGCAATCAGTAGGTTTTTGGTGCAGCACCTTCTTTTTAACCAATTTCACCCAGTAAGAGCCAGCAGAACCTCGAGGGACCACTGTCCACACACATTTTTCCCTAGCAACCAGTGGTTGTACCACATCCAAATGCACATGATGTCATGTGAGAAACACACTAGGTTAGATAGTGTGGTGGAAGATAGTTTTATGAATAATAAGGTCTTTGGTTATGCAGACATCAATGTTTCTTTCATTTTAGCTTTTACTTACTAAGAACAGCTGCTTACTTACAATATGAAAACTATTATATGCCATTTTTCCAATAGGTGATGTGTTTTTCCTTCACACCACCAACTGGCTGTCTATTGCCATTAGACCCTAAGACATATGTCTAATGACTAGACCCAAGCTGACCTGTTTAGCTATTTTACTGTCAGAGGCTGAGTCCTGCATGTCTGCTGCTGCCCCCTGCTGAGCGGGAAGACTCCTTGCTTGCTTTCTTCACCTCTGACTGAAGGCCTTCCTCTGTCGCTTCAGCAAAGTAACACCAACCTGAGAAGAGACAGGAACATCGTAAATATATAATACCAACCGAGCTGTGCTGAGCTACTGTTTCAAAATGTTTCACCAGCGTCATTAATGTGTGCCATTTAAAACAAAGAAAAATTGCAAAAAGTGAACAATTCCATAATGGCACATTTATTACGAGTTCTAAAAGCTGTACTTTCTTTGTAAAACACCACTTCCAAAGACATAATTCACAGTGCCATCAAAGGTCTTTGCTTTAACTATGAAAGCCCCTCACTGAGTCAGATAGTGATCATCTATTTAAGCAAGACAAGTTCTGACATTAAGATGAAGAATACCACAAAAAGTAAACGAGGTTATGAGTGCTACAGTCAGTACCTCCTTCAAATACAAGCTGTTAGAGAGAGAAAAACAACAGCAGGCGATTACTCATCCATCAGCAGGTATGCCTGCAATGCTTCAAACTCTCTGATTTGAGTGCATATGTGTGCAGAAGTTATTACATCCAATAATCCCTTATTTATCAAATGAAGACAATACGCTACTGAAATAAATCAATAGCACAAAGCTGCAAATGGTACAAAACAGATGCTTTGTTTCAAGTTATGTAGGTTTATAATGTATCATCAGTGATTAAAGTTAATTGTTAGTTTTCCTGGAAATCTGCTGGTGCTTGTTGTCTTTAGTTGCAGGGTATAGGTGTGGGTGGATAGAACAATAACCACAACTGTGGTGACAGAACAGAGCAGCCAGTTATGTCAGTTTGCAGAGGTGTGTACTCTTAGCACATTTAAACAGAGGCCCTTTAGATGAGCACTTAAGAGTGATGCAGCAAATGCAACAGCTGCATTGTTGAATTTCCATTCTTTGAAGCCGATGTCGTTGCAAGTAAATGTTGAGATCAATTCACTGGCAGGAAGCGGCGTGGGTCATCTGATAATCAGAAGCATTCACTGGGCATGATGCTGCACCCTAAAGTGGATCCGATGCATCAGTCAGACTGTGTGCACGATAGCTTGGAAAATTGCTTATATGAATGTGTGTGTGGGAACGTGGCTTGTAGAGATAAGTGTTACACTTATAAACTGATGGGTATGAATCATATATGTGAGGTAAAATGAATGCAAAACTTGTAGGTTGGTATTTGCATCTAAACATCCACAAACTATAGTTACAAAATGAGTAAGATAGTCACTGTGCAGAATGACATATTTCATAATTAGTAGATTGGAAAGTTCTGAGGATCAAAATTATAGATGCTTTATATTCTGTATCACGTTTATTTAATTAGTGACCAAAGCAGCCAAACACATTAGTAAAAATTACTGTTTCCCTCTGAAATGTAGTGTAGTAAACAAATAAAGCACTATACAAAAATAAAATACAACTACATAAAAGCTGCAGTTGTGTTTTACCAGAGGTTAGTTTAGATTAGATCAGCTTATGTGTGCATGAGGAGTGAAGAGGTCTGACTAACTCTCTTAATTCTACACCGCACTAAACAACACGCAGTACTTGCAGGTCAAATCTGTACAAAAACAGAAGTAGGTCTCACGCTGCATTATTCCTTGCCTCAGTAACATTTTGGAGTGTGTATATGTAAGTAGTGAGCTTCAGAAATACTTGCTGCGTGTTTCTGTTTGTAAGCTCTGTGTGCATCTCGGTTTTCCTGGCTGACATGAAAGAGGCATTCCTAAAATGTCAGCGTTGAGGCTCCTCTGTAACAGTCACAATATGTGCAGAAAACATGTTCTGTACTTATTATGACTAAACATATAATACACTTTGTCTCATTTAAAGTAACTAATGTGGAGGAAAAGTCAAAGATTTCTGTGTGCAGTATTTTGTAAAGTACATCCAATCAGGACGCTTTATGTTTTCATTAATTCCCCATGCCTTGGCACCATATTAAATATTTTCAGTTTTAAGCGAGGAATCTCTTTGTGACTCAGATTTTGTTAGCAGTGCTTAGAAAAACCGGCGCAGGCGAAGTATTTTGTTCACGTTGTAGATTTTTCGTGTAATAATTTATCTTCTCTTCTGAGAAGTCTTGTTTCAGCGCTGCAGCTGTATGTTTAATGTCTTCAAAGACCACGTGGGCCGCATGCATTCATGGGCGAGGCGCAAAAATAAAAATTAAACTGCGTGCGCTACCTTGTCGTCTATTAAAAGGGAACTGACATCTCTGCCTGCCAACAATGGATTTCTCACTGTGTGATTTGTGCACATTAATGGATTTAAGTATGAGGCTTCTGAAGCTGCAGAACATTTTTCCTGCGCGCGGCACAGACACACAGTAGAAACACGTCCTGCTTGAGCTTTTATTTTTGTTTTGTTTTTTTTACTGGTGTGAAAAATAAAGAAGCTGCTCATTATTTTTGCAGTCTTGGGTAGATTTTTTTTTTAAAACCACTTAAAATAGATTTTCCACCAGATGAAAAAGATACTCCTGACCGAGGAACATGTTCTTCCTTAACCTTTTATCAAAAGGAGGCAAGCCGCATAATGTGGGAGCATATCTCCAATGGGATCTGTTCAGCTAAGCATATAGGAAAAAAGCTTGTGTATTATAAAAGTCCTCCAAATGACTATGCTGTATGTAATCTATACTGTATGTGACCCAGGAGGTCTCTATGCCCCACTAGTAGCAAATCACATCAAAATAATGCACCTGAGGATTGTAGGCAATCACAGCCAACATCCAAGGCAGCACAACCGGTTCACACTGGTTCAGAGGACAGACATTCCCCTCCCGACTCCAAACCAGAGGGTCCCGACATACATGCACATGGTTAAAGGAGTGTGAAAGCCTCCTCTCACTCCTCCTCCTCTCACCCCACCTCCTCATCTGCAGTTCTGTCACAACTGCCCCATTACTTACACTCACAGTAAATTTACAGAAATGAATCCACTTCCTCGGGGACAAAAGTGAAGCGTGGACTGGTATGTCCGCTCGGGGCCTCATTTCCTCCCCGCTGTCTGATCCAGCTGGGCACTGAGCTAGAAGGTGCCAAATCAATTTTCTGTCACTAGTGAATTGTGGGTATGACTGCCAAGTAAACTTCCCCCAACTGAAGAGGTAAAACTCAGGTATCACATTCTGATGAAGGAGGAAGCAAACACTCAGCAGTCCCGTGTCTTTCTGTTTCTCAGTCCAATTCAGTCAAGCTGAAAATAACGAGCCTCTTCCCTGTGGGCTTTACAGGTGCGTGCTTTCCCATTCTGCCCAAGAGAAGCAGAAGCTGGCGTCCCCCCTCACTTAGCATCCATCTGGGCTACATGACACAGTGCATTCATCTACAGCCGTTTCTGTGAATATATCTGTCTCAGTTGTGCTGTGCTCACAGCAACAAATTACCTGAAAACAGCTCCAGTCTCACCATGTCTGTTCACCACTGTGGACATTTTTCACTTCCACTTCAAACCACATTAGCAAGCACACAGCCAAGCGTGGCGCGTCTTATAATGATAATCAAATCGGTAGTTACTGTTGCTTTGAAGGGATTTCTTCGATTCACACCAACCGATAATGAAAAAGCCCATCAAGGACGCACATTCAAGCAGGCACACGTAACGGAGAATACAAATCACATGATCTGGCGCGGCTCTGCGCTAAATGGGGTCTCTTATTGAGACATCTCCTGAAATCAGATTAATTACCAAATTAACACAGATTGATGTCATAGAGTGAGGCAGTCAAGCTGTGCAAAAGCATTAATTTCCTGTAACAGACTATTACCCACAATGGCCTCGATCAACACACTCACTGAGACCTCTGCAGAGGAGAAGAAAGAATCTGAGAGTGCAGAGTGTACTGCATGTTTCCTTTGTTGTACACTGTGTGCAGTTTACTGACAAGGTCTGTCTTTGATATCTGCCATCAGTAATAATAATTCATTACAGGGAAAAGCGTATTGTTTCCTCGGAGGGTTATGACACACTACGTTTCCCTAACAAGTGCAGCCTTTCCCCTTGTATCTTCTGCCTCTTTCTCTTCACTCTCATCAGAGCTGAGCTTTCATCTAAGCTGGCCAAGTAGAGGGAAAATGAGCGAGGGAGCGTGCATGTCTGTGGAAGACTACTGGCTCGGCTCCGAGATGCAGTTGCCATGGTAACGGTACAGAGTACCTCTTTTTTCTTTCACACCCGTTCTCCTCTCTTTCTCTCCAAAGAGGAGCAACAGAGAAACAGAAAGACCAAGCGAACAAGGAGGGAAAGATGAGAGGCCAAAAGATGAGGCGGCTAGGAAGACGGGCTGGGGGTGGTGGGCAAATCAAGGATAAACGGAAAAGATAAGAAATGACAAGAGGCAGGAAATAAGCTGATGTGGCATCGCAACTCAAAGGAAATGTCAAGCAGCCTTCCCTCTGGTTTTGCGTCAGACGAGCTGCACACAGGGACTGACAGGGAGGCTGCAGGCCACTAGCTCCTTCTACTGCGCGCTGCACCGGCAAACACAAGCAACTCCTCATCTGAGCAATGAGAACCCCATGCTCATCACTATTTGGCCAACACGCAGCTATAATCCTATTGCACAAACCATGCCTCTCCTACGTGATCTTAATCAAATTTACCATTAGCAATGCTTACGAGTAATCACAAAGTGCACGGCAATGGAAAACACAAAAAGTGAACAGGGTAGCTGCTGCAGCGGGCTACATGCTGGCCGTAGGAGAAATGAAGCCGGAGTCAAAGTCCTAAGAGCACTGCTGTTTGATGATGAAGCAACAGTGGTGATATGTGGTATATAATCAAGATAAAAGAGATATCTTGGGTTACTGGTACACACGGTCTTAGCTCAGAGCTAATGTTCAAATATAGTACAAACAAGTAGAAGAGCCTACTGTGAAAAATTCCAGTTTTCTGAATATTCTGCTGTTCTGCAAATCAAAACCGTGTGACTCATATTTATATTCACAATGGACATTTTGACTTCTACAGCACTGCCTTGTGCAACTGTTTGCAGAAGTAATGTACATGCCATACCCAAGGCATTTAACCGTGAGTGTTACCCACAATGCAATACTATCGCAATGCATTGCCAATGATAATGATAGTGTCACTATGAAGTAATTCTGTGATATTAAATACACTGCAAAACAATACACCACAATATACAATACACCACAGAAGAAAACACACCCACAAGAGGACTGAAAAGCATGAATTATATATTTATTCCCTCACAGTGCTGCCAGTGTCTGTGTACTATCATGACTATTTTATTTTAACACTGTTTCAATATTTAGCTCTGATTTGATTTTCACCTGCGAGTTCCTGCTTCACTGCAGCTTGCTTCATTTCTGTTTTGATTCCCCTCATTTGTGAAGTAGCCACTCAGTCTAATTAGAGGAGGAACTGATTTAAAGTGAATGCACGTTTTCATTAAAATATCAATATTTGCAGCTAAAGTGTTGGCAAATTCACACAGTCTCGGTTAAAAAGGTGGTGAGTAACTAGTGCAATAAATGGTTGCAAAGGAAGTGTCTTCAGACACAGTTTTAATCATTGTGGATCAATGATTCATCTATAACATAAGGAAAAGTTTTACAATGATGTGGGTTTTTTTATGAGGTGGCAGAGGGAAGAAGTCACGACCCAGCCCAAGATCCAGTTTGTGTGTATTAGCCTTAAGTTATAGTTAGGCCACATGCATTCAGAATATTGAATTCAGTCTTTTGTTTAGTCATTCATTTGTATCAGTCAAATGTCAAACACAAAGCCAACACCAATGATGACAAAAACTGCAGTTCCAGGGGAGCTACTTGAGGGTGGCTCCAAAAAGAAACTCGGGCCCCTTATACTCCCACACACAAATGCCAAGCTGACACGATCACAGCCTGTGAAATTCAGAGAGTCGTGATCATAGGCAACCTGTGCCTGAGCCTGGTTCCTGTTAAAAGGGAGTTCTTCCTTCCCAGTGTCACCAGGAGCTTTCTTATAATAGTAATAATGACTGGTGGGATTGCTGGGGCTCTCCCTCCAATTTTATAGGGTTACTTTATACCTTATAGTATAAAGTACCTTGAGGTGTTGTTGTGAACTAGTGTTATATGAATATAATTTTATTAAATTAAAGATATTTTATGTATAAATCACCAATTTAGATTTTGGTAATTTTGGCTAGCAGGCACTGCAACACTGGTAGTTGTCCACAACTGTCTTCTAGGCCACACCTCAGCTAACACGAATTTGAACTGTTCAGCATCATTATGGTACTGGAAATAATCAGGGGACAAAGGTGAAAACTTAAGCTGTGAAATCTAGCATCTTTCCCTGAGTACACAAGATTGTAATCCTGGTCCACACATTTTTACGTACATTCTAAGGTCACTGGGCATCTGCTGCTGCGCTGGGCAATGGGCTACCTCATCAAGTTGTCAGCATCTCAGGCTCTTCCTTCCAGAAACCAGCAGGGCTACTGCTGGCATGTCTCGGCCCCACTGATCCGAGGCACACTGCTATGTGTCAGAGGCAGTTCATAAAGTCGCTCCGACAGAAGGAAGAGAGGCTCTAGGACACTGCTCTCATTCACTCTAATGATATTCTTTTCCTAAGCAACAAGGCCCGGCTGTGCACCTCTTATAGTTGGAGTGCCCTCTCATTACTCTGTGTAGTTTCCTAGGTAATCATCTACCAAAGTACGATGAGAGATGCGGCCTCAACAGAAAGACGGAACAACAACAGCATGTAGCTCCACATTCCTACAGCGTCTGGATTCATCACAGAGAAAGAAAGGCTGCATTTCTTCTGTTCAGCTTTAGCAGCAATATTGCTCTTCTTTCCTCTACACTAGATATCTGAATCTTGATATGAGCTCACTACGAGATAAACATCAGCACACAAATTTGCAGAGAGCAGAATTACTGAGAGGGCCAGAAGTGGGGTTAGTATAAATTGTTGCAGAGACATCCTTCTGTCACAGTGAATCTAACGGGAGCTAACCTTTCTCATGCTGGCCCGGAGACTACTGGAGCATGCACGAGGACCTTACCTCTGACGGATCTGTCTCTGTGGCTGCCCAGAAGCTGCTCGCAGCAGGGACTACAAATGCAAAGTTTCTCACTTCCCTCATGCCCCACTCTCACAGCTGATACTACGATAAATGAGCAAAAGCTTTGCAACTAAAGTGAAGCATAGCGGGCTGTAAGCATGCTAATGAGGGTTTAAAACAGGGAAATGAGGACATGGGCGTGGGAACACATGGGCGGTTGAAGAGGCATCATCACAAACCTCGAGGGCAGGGAGACACATGGTGGCAAGACGAAGCTTGTAGGATTGTTGGAGCACTGTCAAAGCTGTGCAAGATTCTGAAAGCCACAAGTACGACACCCTGATCTGTGCTTCTTTAAGGGTAAAAGCCTTTAATGCTGGTGGTTTTTTAGATATTTCCACGGGTCTCCTGAGAGTGTCAGGCAACAATAGTCAAAGTCATTTCCAAAAGAAGTCCTCCAGCAGTGTTTGTTTCCTCACACCGCCCACTTTGTGAGTGAATATGTTATTTCAAGCTCAAATTCTGTTCATCATATATAAATTATTTAAGGCTGCTGGGTGTTAATAATGAGAAGACGTCCAGTTTCTTCCACTTTTGTCCCATCAGATGCACAAAATATGTACAGCCCAGGAATTAAACACAACCCTTCTAGATGTGAGGATACGTGTCTCCGTGCTTTATCAGTTTATGTCAGAAAAAGGCGTTGTCACATTGTCAAAGACCATATGTGTAATTGTCTCAGCGGGAAGCCTCCAGTTAATGAGAGACTGTCACAATGGTTGCACTTCCCAAACCAGATTCTCAACCACTGTAATCTCTGAAAGGGAACATTATTTCCTGTTGCTAAGAATCACAATTGCAGCTGTTGGGGTTTTTTGGCTGTTGGAGAACTGCTGATGACAACGAAGAACAAACAGGTCGGTGCAGTTCGGAGCGTGACTTTACAGGAAACTCTGCTCGCAAGCATTTTACTGTTTAATGTTGCAGGGTTAAAGGCAGCCCGAGCGCAAGCAAGGATAAACACTGTTAAGATGCTGACAACGCTGATACATCAGTTGTTAGCTTTGCAGTTTACATCAGTCTTTAAGTTGAAGTCTGTAACATAAGATACTCGTGCAATCTACTCACTAGACTAGACTCCCAAACATGCAGCTGGTTGTGCCTTTCGTTGAAGACGTGCACCACTGTGCCGTGTTTTCCCGTCACGCTCCCAATAAATTTATCTCTGCCAGCAATTTCTAACCACATTCGTCTGACGGCCCAAACGACTTGAGGTTTTGCTTCTGCAAAGCACACAAACGTAGTCAATCACTTTGAAGAAATACACAAACGCACATCGTCCCACACACCCACACTCACTTTCTCTTTGATTTCCTCTTTTATACAATAATTGTTACTTTTCTTATGTATTACATTCATAGTTATATGCCTCCTCATTTCATTTGAGAAGCCTTTAGTTGTCCGCGTCTCTAAACAGGAACTTGTCTTAATATATTTATATGTAGAAAATTAGTTGTTTTTGTGCAATCAGCTGGACAGCAGATGATGATTGCAGGAGCTTGTTAACAACACAAGCCTCAATTTTTGGAGGCCATTTAAGAGATACACATACAGTAGATGTGATGAGCATTTCATGTTGGGCTCATGTCTGAATAACAATTGATTTATTTCAACAACAAAAAAAAGAAAAAAGTAATCGCAAACCATTATATCAGAAAAAAAGTAATCTGGTAAAATTTCAATCACAGCAATGCATGAATAATTCAGATTTGCCGACTACCTTGAGCCACTGCATGAATCTCATGTGGCTGTATTTAATCACGTGTGATTAAACGCACTTTGAATTACCATAATTAGGTGAGCATTTATCCTGCTGGAAAAAAAGCTGAGAAATTGCGCTTCATACGCGATATAGGGTTATTACGGTAATAGTTGCCAGAAGTCGTGAATGGTGGCACTTTTGAAGTTCACAGGTTAACCTGGACAAAATATAATTTCCTTAAAAACTAACTGTTGTGGTTTCTGAGCGTTCTTCTCCTTAATGGGCTTAGCCACCAGTGTGTAGCTGAGCTTTGCTTGTAGGAACTCTTTCAGTATCGAAAGCAGACCTTCACAGCTGATCGAAAGTTGTTTTCACCCTGCAACAAACACACAAACTTCCACGTGCTGCATTCCATTTGAAGTGGGAAGCTGGTTAATATTTTTGTGAGCAAAATGCAAAGCCGGCCATCACAGCACATCTAATCAAAGAGAATACCTGGTCAAAACATGAAGCTTTGATTGTGCGTGGTGTGTAAAATGTTTTGAATAAATAGCAAAATGTTTCAACCAAGAAGGATAGACTTATTTTGCAAAAGAAATTATAGAATTTATCATTTCAGAGTGAGTAAATTATCCCCAGTGAGCCCCGGTGCCAAATCCAACCCTACTAGCATGCTACCCTGTAGCATGCTGCCCTGTAGCATGCTACCCTGTAGCTGTTAGTACCTGCTTTGTATTAGATAAGTAGTGCATGTTGAGATTACTGGTGCTTGTTGAAATGCCTGTTGAGGCTGTAAATGATTAAGAACTGGTTAGTTAACCAAAGCAGTAAAAGGTTACAATGCTATACTTTATCATTCAGGAAATGGTTGTGCAGCTTAATTTAATGCCACAGCATTCAGCAATTTATTTCCTAAAACATGATCTCCAGTTTATCTCCCACTCATGGCATTTCTCTAAGAGTTATGTTTTAATAAAGCCTCTTTTATTTAATTGGGAAGTACTGAGTGTCTGAAAGATAACACCAGAAAACTGAAACCACTAATTCTACACACTCTAAGGCATGAAAGGATGTTTCAGTTCTATCGCTCCTTTATAAGACAATTCACATAATGATATATTAGTCATTATTAATAAAGCATTAGTAACACATTACAAAAGCTCTTCCTTCAAAAACTTGGGCTGTAACAGTGAGATAAATAAGTGTGTTGTGAAATCCATGCCTTCCAACCAGGAAGTTGCGAGTCCTGCCTGCCTCATGATCCTGTTATAAGCACTGACACAATGCCCACTTTGTTTCCCGCAGTGTTAACCCGACTGGCACAAGGCTCAGATTAGTTTTCCTTTTTTCGTGGAAAACTGATCTGCAGATGAGGTTTCTTTAAAATGTGTTAAACGAGAGCCCCGGTGACGAGGGGCACGGGACATTTTTAATGGCAAAGCTAAACAAAACACACTCTCGTCTTTTGTGGCGCTTTCTTCATGAAGTTTTCTTCATATAGTTGCATTAGAGGTCAGTGTAAGTCCCAACTTACTCTCAATCAAAAACATGACTTACATGTTGGGAAGGATTTCAACACTATGGCACACAAAAGTGACAACGAAGCCTTGTGTCAGCTGGCATATATTATGCTAATGGTCACGCTCAAGTGCACTTTGCAAATGCATGTCCTTGGGAGGGAGTTCATCAGGAAGCGCAGCTCTCAGTGGGAATAGCGCAAATGAGAACAACACAACCACAAGCCTCGATTATCTGGACAAAACACTAAGAACACAACGAACTGCCTCCTAACCCTGAGCTGCCATTTCTACGCACAACAATGCCCTCCAACATGGTTTTTCCAATTTCCTTTCACCCTTAGGAGTCATAGCAAAAGCCATAAATCAACAGGAAAATGGTGGGTGTCAGGAACTCCTTACAGCACGACCCATCTCTTCACAGGTCACCTTGAGTTATAGTCACACTTTTTTTTTCTTTACTGTATTTGAACTGTACTCAGGGGATCAATGCGGATCAGCTGTTGGGATTCCCTTTGGGAGGAAGCCTGGAGCAATTTTTTATGAAATCCAGTTAAATCTGTGATCACGGCAGAATTCATGGAATTTGCAGGGACTGCTCCACACTGCCGAAAATGAAACAGTTTTTCATACAGAAGCTGAATTCACTCGACGTTGACCTTTCGAAAATAAATGAAATATTGTGAGATGCTGTGATTCACATCGAAGCATCGAAGAAATTGCTTCACCTTTGTCGCAATAAATGGAAAGATAAAAGCAGTTATTTTCATCTCCAGAACACTTCTATATAGAATTTCCATGAATGTTAATGGAAGCATATAAAAAACACATCAGAACAGCACTGCAGTGTGGTCCACCGGGGACAATTTAGAAAACTTAAGAGGTTTGCTGGACTCGTGCTATTTTGGCACAGATGGGCTCTCCTCCTAGCCCCCAGTGGCACCACTCTCTGCCAGTTGAATACATCCTCCTGCTGCAGCCCGGCTAGCTACAGCAGCACTCAGTTGCTTCTGGCTAATGGACTGCTTACAGCAAGAGGGGGGCAGCGCTGCTGTGGGACATTGTACCAACATGGTGCAGGTGCAGACCATCACCGCACAAAGAAGGCTGGAGTGTACGACTCAGTTTGTGAGTGCTTGTTTGCTTGCTTTCATCCCCACTCTTTCTGTACACATTCACACACAGACACTGGCCGTGAGCTTTTCCATCATCCGAGATGAGTGGCACACACTCCAAAATATTCTGGATATGAGCCAGTTCACATTTTCCATGCCAGGATGCAGAAACTGAGGCTGTGGCTATCTAAGGCTGTGCCACATGCATGCAAAATGCTGCAGCGCACCTCCACTGTGAAGCGAGGACACACGGGGAAAGAGGGTGAGACAGACAATGCGTGCGGCGCGTGTGCAGCCAATCACCGGAGCCAGTGGTGTAAAGGTGACCGTGCTGTTGCCTGCTTTTGCCGTGAAGCAGACACAACCTCCCTGAGAAGAAAGAGATCACAGAATCCGTGACCTGATTCAAATTTTAATTAGCTTTTCATTTTGGAAAAAAATCTGTTTATTTTTCTTATTTCTTGATTGTTTTTGTTCCTTTATTAGTATTTTTTTATACTGAAAATGTGAGCTTTGCATTTTTTTAGTGCAATGCTTTCTCTATCTGTCTTCGCTTTCCGTCTGGCTTTCTGCTCATTGATTAACATTCTGCTGTTGCTTTGCTGTCGTTAAAGGAGCTATATAAATAAAGTTATTATTATCCTCTACAGTTTCACACAAAACACTATGGCAACAGAGACTGCGGCATCACCCACTGTCACCATCATGGCCCATTTCAAGCTTGGTCCCCAGCGCCCGATAGAGAAGGTGGCACAATGCCACACCATATGGTATTCTATGTGGCGGACTGCAGCACTCCGCGGGAGGGCTGAGCTGTAAAAGGAAGAATCCTGTCCACTGGGCTAATTAACGTCTCAGTGATCTGCGAGGTTTAGCTCATAACCAGGCCAGACACCCTTCACCCAGCAGCACCTCGCCAGGGCCGCTCAGGCGAGCAAAACTGCAACTATCTTTACATGTAGAACAGATGGTGGCCCGTGATCTTGACTGTAGATGGAGACACGGGGTTTAGAAGGAGGCGCGTTAGAGTAACATTTTATCTCTCCCTCTCTCTCGCTGTGCTTCTCCCCGATGCCCTTTGTGATCTGATAGGCCCGGAATAATAAGCAGTTAGCGTGTTATCTGCTAACAGCTCCATTGCAGTGCGGAGATAAAGCAGCACAGATCTCAGCAGGTGTGACCCCAAAGCAGAGCTTGGTAATAACAGTGGAAGCTTTCACAATGACATGTAATTATCATGTGAGAGAAGCTTTAAAAAAAATCATCAAAGCATCGGCTTCAGAAAATTAGCTCCAGCGTGTTTAATGCTGATATTCTAGTGGCACTGATAAAGCAGACGGAGTAAAGGATATGAACTTCAGCTCGCATGGCTTCTGTTACGGATTAAACGATGAGGGTTTAAAATTTACCACAAAGCACAGATAACTCAGTTTATTTTTATTCAACTTTTTTGTTATTACAAATAAAGGTCAAATGAATCAGTCTGTATATATATATATATATATATATATATATGTATATATATGTTAAAATGTGTTAAATCTGAATGTTAAATGCACCATTTGGACTACAAACTCTACAGATGGGCCAGATGTACAAAGAACAACAGTGTGACACATTTGATGAGGGGGGTTTCCACAGAAATCAAAACGCAAGCACACAAAGCTGAGACACGGGAGTCATGCTCCATCAGTTAAGTAAAAATCAGGATTAAGGAACAATGTACCAAAACAATATGTAAATACTTCACAAAAGCAGGCAAACGGGAGATGGGGAGTTGTGCGAGGTCATGATTAAGGCTTGAACACGATGCTCGGCGAACTGTGAGATCACTGAAGGCTACGACTGCACTCTAAAGATAAGACCTTTGCAGTGTGCAGTGAGCTACATTTAGTCAAGCATCAGTCGGATCAACAGCATCTCGACCTGCTCGGCTGTGAGCCCAGCTGCGCTGGTTATTATATCAATCCTCTATTTTTTTTTCTTCTCAAATTTTATTTCTTAAGAAAAACTTAATATATTAATATTTTCGGCTATGCAGTATGAATATTGACGCTGCAACATCAGCATAAATAAGCCTTTTAAATAAGCCTTTTAAAGCAAACAAAAATATATGAATGTAGATACAATTCATAACATTCAGTTTCACTTACTAAACCAAAAGGTCACAGTGTTGGTTTAATATGACTTGCTTTCTGTGAATTAGATAAAACAATGTCACGGTTTTGCTAAAAAGAGAACCCTAATGTCAGAAACAGAGGCAAGCAAAGTAAATGTGTGTTTAGCTGAGCTGACCAAAGAAAAAACTAAGCTCCACAAAGTCCAACGAGTGAAAACAAAAGTCCAAAAAAGGAGCGCAATAAGAAGCACAATGAGGACGGAGTAAACAAACAGCGTGCCACCAGACTATCTGACAAAGACAAAGGGAACAACAGGACTCTACATACACACAGGCGGAAACAATCGAGGACAGGTGGAACTAATGAGGGCGAGACAAATAATCAGGATGGAGGGGAGGCAACAAAAGCAGAAAGTAAAACCACAACGAGACACATAAAAAAATTAAAAACCTCCAAAATAAAAGACAAATAACAGTGAGAAGTGAAGATGAACACTTAACATCATGAAGGCGTGGGTGGACATTAACGAGAGAAATAAAAGCCTACAGAATACCAACGACTTTTTTCTGTGCTGCCTGTTATACAGCTTAAGTGGGCCGTGTTAGAATTAATTCAATTTGGTCAAAGTTAGGCTACTCTTATTTACCAACCTTTACTATTACTAATATCTAGCTAAGTACCATATGTAAATTAATTTGTCACGTATCACTGCTGACAATGTGATTACCTTGAGATTTGTTAATTTTGGCTGGTTGAGATGAAGAACTGTGATCACAGTATAAAAGATGGACACAGCTACTGTGACCCACTGTGTTTATGTGGTATTTGTTGTGAAGCCTGAAGCTCGGTGTTTGCACCATTGCATCCTTGATGAGCCGGAGGTGAATGTCGCTGTGAAGCTACTCGCTCCCTGGCTCACAACTTGCCGATCACAGCGATAGTTTTGCGACTAACTGGCAAAAGTTGTTTTCTGTACTTTCACTAGAATTCCCTTTCTCTGTCACGTTCCCTGTAGAACCCGATGTTTTCGCTGCCAAAATTTCATCTGTGCCAAGCTCACGCTTGTCACCCAGCTGGGTCAAACCATCAAGCCAGTTAGCTTAACGGTTATTGAGCTAGTGCGACAATTGCTAAGGTAGCCAATTTATCTTAATCACACAAATCTTAAAAATCTTGAACAAAATTTGATAAATTAAATAAAAAATAGGCAATTTGTCATTAGAGTTCCTTGTTTCTTTATTAATTTTGCTCTCTGGCTGTCTTTATGCCTAAAGCGGGAGATGAACTCTCCTATGTTTCTCTCTAAAACCTATTTTGTCCACACAGACGTAGCGAGAGCTGCACCTACACACTCCGCATGGGCCTTCGGTTTGCCTCATAATCTGTAGCAAAGCATTAATTGAATGCAAATGCAATTGCACCAAATTGCCCCCCCCCCCCCCCCCCCCCACGGCCGCCGCCGCCCCCCCCCAACACCCTCTTTTTTTTTTTTATTAAAAATTTTTTTTATTTTTAAAAA
>VOQJ01020843.1:21129-33602 GCA_015052665.1 Apistogramma diplotaenia | reverse complement strand
GGGGCGCCCCCCCCCCCCCCCCCCTGGTCCTTGTTGTTTCCCAAAAATTAAAGAAAAAAAATATTAGACAAAAAAAAAAAAAAACCCCAAAAGCCCCCCCCCCCCCCCCCCCCAAGTGGGCCGGTTGCAACCCTGAACAACAGACTGTTGTTTCTTAATATTAAAAGTGTTCATACTGTTGAAACAAGGGTGTGAAGTAGCCACAGGAAACAAAGCCATCCACCCATGCTCATACAAACTGGTGGGGGTGTGGTGGTTTGGAGCCACACGGAAACTTCTGGAAAGCATACAAGCTCACACCCACTCCCACAGCCAATTTAGAACATTTCGAATGTTTTCTTGGACTGTGGGAGGAAACCGACTGCGAGACGACACCGCTTACAACTAAACCACCTCGCCACAACGTGATTATCAGAAGTCACATTAAAGCTGCAATGACTATTAACCGACTTTTCCATTTGCAAACCATGTAGTGTTCGGTTGCTCTGTAAACAGACACACCAGTTGCTCCTCTGTCCTATTTGTGACAAAGTAGTGGCTCAAGGAGTGCCTTATGTGGGACTGCATTTGCTGTTCCCACGGTAACCTGGGGAAATGCCAAATCAAACTGACCTCACATATCTGAGGGATTACCTCTGTAAGAACACTTATAATATACAACACTGGCCTACAAAGACAGAACTCTATCATAACTTAATGAGGCATTTCTCCCTACATCGAGGTATTAGAGGTACATTTTCTGACCTGTGACTGTTAAAAAAAGATCACTGTGAATATGCTAATTACTATACATAATGGAAACATGAGGAATTAAAAGTGATGTTTAACCAGTGTGCTATATTAACAAATTATGCATGCTTATCACTAAAGTGATGTAGCATAATAAGCTTAAAAGTGATGCAGAGTAAAGTACAAGCTATTAGGCACTGCCTGCCTACTGCAAATCCCGATGAAACATAAAGAGCTGCCCACCCAATCACCTGCAGAGCCACCCAGATCGGTGAAAAGAAAGAAACAGATAAATTCTTCAGTAGCATATGGTCCTTCACTAATGACGCATACAACTGAATTCTTTCCAATAGGAGCCACTAAATATGATGACATCCAGCGAGCAAGGCGTGTGTGTATCTGCGTGCCCAGCCCTGCACGTAGTTGCTCTGTTGCAGAGGCTGAGTGTTTGTTTGCTCTCTGTGGTATGAGATTTGCCACCACACACTCTTTGCCGCCATCGATCTGTCCTCCTCAAAGTGTCCTCTGCTGCTTGGCCTTAAAAAGCAACAAACAGAGCCGGTTTCTGGG
Organism: Apistogramma diplotaenia; assembly: GCA_015052665.1. Classification (NCBI taxonomy): domain Eukaryota; kingdom Metazoa; phylum Chordata; class Actinopteri; order Cichliformes; family Cichlidae; genus Apistogramma; species Apistogramma diplotaenia. The sequence continues at coordinate 32,303 of VOQJ01020843.1, read as the reverse complement.
CTGCCCGCAGCCCCGTTCAACATCTGTGGCACAATCTGCCAGCGGGAGGGAGGGAGGGCTGAGCCTTTACATCACAAGGTTACACAGAGACACAGTAAAGTGAGAGGCAGTGGGCAGTTTGATGCAGCAGTCTCTCTTTTTATATGACAAGTGTTAAATGATCTGTGTGAGTTTATTTTAAATGAAATCATGTTTAAAGATGCGTTTTCACACTAAACCGGGCCCATTACACTCATTTCCAGCTCCATAGTTTTATTCTTGGATTACAGCATGAGCCACAGTTTAAGATGCTTATATTACTTATATTACACTGCACTTTGGTGCAGCCCCTCAAATCATGAAGCTCTTTTAGTTCCTCATTCCCTTTAAGCCAACTTTCTCCAGATTGGCTGCTCCTCGTTAACTGAACAGGGGAGGGCGGGGCTTCTGTTCTCACAACATGCCTCTGACATCATATACAGTAGAACCAGGAGAAACTGACCTCGGTATTTGAAACTTTAACCATGTTTATCATGAGCATCCACCACTGGAAGAATAATAAGGTGAAACCATAACATGGCTTCCATGTAAGGTCTAAGTTATCACTGATGATCACCGTAACCCTATGCTATCAGAAAATTATCAGAAAATGTCATTTTTGTCAATTTTTTTAAAAAATCTGCACTTTTTTCATAAAGGTATATTGAGCTTGTCTCTAAAACAGGGTTACGGCTGAGGTCTTGAATGATAATTCAGATCTCAGAGGGTTAAACGAAGGTAATCAATGTGAAAAAATGTCAAAGGTTTGGTTGAAATTAATCATTTTGAGCAAAGATAAGGACATGACTGCATGAAGGAAGTAGTAGTGCTTGTTCAGTGTAACTTAGCTGCTGAGCTTGCATAAAGGAAAAAAACAAAAGTTAATTTATTGAGAAGCAGTAAAGAAGCAAATGTTTGGCATTTTTGCTTGATTTCACTGTTGGCTAATGGAAAGCTTGCCTGATGAATGAGTGAAAGAATTAATCAATTGTCGTTCGGTTGATTTTCTGCTGCTTCTGCAGGAAAACAGTGGACACGGTTCTGTTCTGTTTCACAGCTGACTGACCTGTGCATGTCGGAATTTTCTCGGCACAGACTCTGAGGTGCAAAACAATGGGCATTGTAAAGAAGGGCAGCCAGGAGACTGTTCCACATCCCATTAAGATGCTTCCTCGCGGCTACTTTTACTCGAAAAACTAGACTGCAGGTGAGATGGACTGAAAACCCATTTTCTTCCGCAAATATGCAGCCTGGCTGTCGAAGAAAAGAAGATTGAGGCTGTTTTGTTTTCACCCTTTTCAAATTCTAAGTAAACCCACTATCACGGCACCCAGACTTCTACTGACTTGATACATTTTAATCAAGATGAGAGAGTCGGAGTCTTACTTAGTTGTAAGTGCCCAAATGGAGACTCAAATGAAGTCTGAAACACTGGAGGAGATCTCATTAGAAGCTTATTTAAATCAAGACAAACCGAAAGGACAATTTTGAGGCTTTGTTTTGTTACCGTTCAAAAAAGGATTTCTGCATAAGAGAGTCTTATATATGAAGTCAGGCTGCTTGCACACAAATCGCCCCCTTAACAGTTTTCAGTTTGCACATTAAAACGGTATTCATCACGGTGGTGTAAAATGTGTGCAGTAGGAGAGACGTGTGGCTCAAAGAGGGCATCGGGGATGGGCGACGGCGCAACAGTGCTGTTGTTGTGACAGTGAAGAAGTGTTTTCACTCTTTCCTATTAAATATAAGCTCCCTCTTTTCTACATTTAAGATTTTCACATGTCGGCTTAAGATTTATAACCAAACTGACCTCAGAACAGGATCGACCGCACTGAAGCACCACAACGCACACAGAAAAGGTTTATGTGTATGATTTCAAACTAAGTCTGACATGCAGACTATAACGTAGCAGGGAAACGTACTGTAAAGCACTGCACAATAGGGACTCTTGCTTAAAATGAGCTGGATCAAAACATGCTATTTGCCAATGCATTTTTCCATGTCCAGTGAGTTTTAAATCTATAACTTCATATTAAAATCAAACCAAATTCTTAAAACATATTCAAATGGTTCACACAGCAATTTCACCCCCTGCAAATGAAGCGCAACAACACGCCTAAATTCAGCAGGGGAATCAATGAAACTTAACAGTTTGGATGGCATTTGAATCTTGTTTGGTTCTGCTTGGAGCCAGAGGTATCCATGAATCCGATGAATTAAATTGTCACTGCAGCAGCAACTGTGAGAGGGAGAGGCATCCTTGAGCAAGCTGCAGAACATTTAGTACGAGAAGAGAGTCTTCTTTTATTGACTCCTATGATGTACAGTGTTAGGCGTTCCCATAGCAAATGCTCCAGCCTGACAAGTTAAGACGGAACAGGCAGAGTTCCCTATAATTCACATACCAATCCCTTTATGAATGAATTGAGAGCCGCCTTAAGGCTCGTTCCTGCATTCGCCACAGTGACAGGCCCAGCTCACACTTTTGCCAAAGCGCCAGCCAGCCTCTTTCCAAATAATTTTGTCCTATTTAGAAGTGAATTTCCCTCCACTATTGCCCTGTGTTATTACACACATGCTGTAATGCTCTATTGTTGTGCACTCTACAGTCTCAGGAGAGAGATCAGCGGCATTCCAAGTGTAAACCCACAGGGAGAGAAGGTCCCTTATGCATTAATGCAATGTGAGGTTGCTCCTGAATCTGACTGGAATTCAAAACGGGACATCCTGCAGGCTCCTTGATGCCTGCATGGAAGTCCATTCCTCCCAGTAAATTACAACAGGCACATATACACACCTGCGCTGTGGCATGTGCGCTCAGCTCATGCTCTGAAGCTAAAGCAACTTGAATGTGACTTTGTTCAAAACACACAAACATAAGTGCTGGGCTACACACTTTGACTGACACAACCTTGTTACTGCAGATTACACGCTAAGGCAAAATATGTGACTTACTCAACTAATCTCTGCTATCCTCCCACTGAGGGCTCGCCAGGCACCATTCCAGCACAGGAAACTCACTGCATCAGTGTGTGTGTGTGCTGGAAGGGGCAGAGGTGTGCATTTCTTGACAAGCAGCCCTGTCTTCCCTCTTGTGCACTATGATAGCAGTAATAATCACAGTGTATATAACCCACTCACCTTAAAGCACATTACAGAAATAACATGTGTGTATTTTTAAACTGCAATTAGTTCATAAATTAAACTCTAGCCTACGTAATAATGAGCATGTATGAAATTAACCACCTAAATATCATTTCTTTTGTCAAGTGCAGAGTAGACTTAGCTTGTTTTCATCAGAAAACTACTGCTGTTAGCTCACACTATGTGAGCCAGTACACAGTTGTTATTATATCAGTGTTCACTTTGCACAAGCTGTGTGAAATGTATACTCAACCACTGAAAGCACGCTGTGTGAACTGAGACAATCCTGGTGCATTCCTGCTAATGTACAAATAAAAATTGTCCTCCTTGTTCATCTACATTCAGTCCATCTCTTAGAAAATAAATAAATAGCTTATAATTAAAAACAACACAAAATGAAATTAAAGGGCGCTGCTTTCACTTGGGCTGCAATTCTGTTCATTAATCTTTGCAGGCAAATACGTTTGTTCACCTGGCCTAAGTGCAGCTCCGGGAAGTAAAATATTGAAGCTTTCGTTGTACCTGAATGATGGGTTTGAATGAAACTCACAGCAAAGTACTTGACAGGCAGGTGAGATCCCTCTCTGTGCCCCCTGTGACAGAGCAGGTTTTGCCACTTTTGAAAAATAATTGTGCGCGGGGATCATTTTTACCAGTATGTTGAGCATTTTCCTGAAGCTTTAGTTACTCACTGTGCTTAGCTGACACACATCTTTGGCCAAATGGAAAACGACTGTGTTGGAGATTTCAGAGCGTCTTTGTGAGCTGGATGGATGCGTTGGCACGCTGTACAGGCTCGCTTTTATGAACGTCTGAGTTGACATTGGACGATTCACATTAGCAACCACTGCATTGTTTGGTGCTTGGCCTTCATGCATTAATTATACTGCAGTTTAATTAACTGCAGTTTACTTATTCAACTGCCCGAATAAGTTCGTTATGTTGCTTTGCGGTGAAGACAGACAGCACTCTTTGCATATAGTTTCTTCTTAGTTACCATCACTCGTACGTTCAAACTACATATGATGAGCCGCGTCGAGGGAAAAGCTCTTCGCCAGCTGCAGTATACAGACATTTGACCTTTGACTTGTTTCTGCACAACGCAGGGAAACACTGGGATTGGCACATGCAGGCATGCCATCAGGCGGTGGTTAAGGAAGCGCTCAATTGGTGAGAGGTCAAAATAGTGATCACGATTAAAATTAGAATAATTGTCTAGCTATATTTTGTTCTTGTAGACCTTGATGAGGTAAGTTAACGCTGCTACAATCCACAAGTTATTAGTCAGTGAGCAACGTGAATGGTTATTTGAATTGTGAGGTTTATATAGAACAAAGGTAATCAGGGGAAAATTAGATAACTGCACCACATTAGAGACCTGACACTCCCAAGCACACACACACACACACACACAGATCTCTGCTGCAGCTCTGTAGAAACATTCAGTTCAATTAGGGTGACCTGAAGGTCAGCTCTAGATCAGTGCTCAGTCTCTAATTCAGCACAAACCGCTCCCTCAGCCTAAATCTTGACCTGCCATCATTGCATGTGTGTGTGTGTGTGTGTGTGTGTGTGTGCGTGTTTTCCAAAAATCTTCTCCAGTTTGTCACCTCGGAGACCCTCACAGATCAATAGCAGAAGGCATTACATATAATCTCCTGTTTAATATGCTTGTCCTGAGCCTGGGGTATAATTGGAGCCTTTAGTAAAAACCTGCCAGTTATAAAATCTATCAATCTGCGCCAAACAGAGGCTGACCTGGAACCTGAGCAGATGAATAATTGAAGAGGAGATCGAGGTCTGAGCAGGCACGCTACGTATAATTCTTCTCAGTCATCAAAACTTCTGAATCATCTTCTATGAGAAAACTTGGCAGCACAAAGTTGTCGTGATGCGACGTGTTGATGTTAAAATCCCTTATTTAAAATGCTCCACATTCATACTCGTGTTTGCCTCTGTTTATGAGGCACTATCAGAGGATATTCAGATCAGGAAGCTTCTTTGCTGGTTATGATTCCCCTTCCTATTCCCATGTGCACCCGAATGAATAATGCATGTCTCTACTTAAAGGCAAGTTCTATGTCGTCCTTAAGACATGAAGGGCCGCCCTGTGACACCTCCAAAGAACGCTAGGAGAAAGTCGGCTAATGCTGCAAGAAGGCTCTTTTTGCACTCTTTTGACTTAGCCTTCATCAAAACTTAAAGAGCATCAATCAGTAACATACTTAAGCATCATGCTTGGAGAAGCAGAAAGTCAAATGCAAAGGTGCTACTTTGGCCCCAGGAACCAAAGATAATCCATCAATCTAGTTTTTAATCCTGTTCATACTGAAAATAATTGGCTGATAAAAAAAAAAAAAATGAAAACAGCTACACTTCAAGCATAAATGCACCAGTGCTTACAATATGAGGATATAGGACAGAAATGACAATGTCACAGGAGTTTTATTTCTGGATCAAAACCTTTAACTTCTCCTCACTCTCCAACTTCAACTTTTCCATTTCCTGATTGTACCAACACAGTTTTACATAGTTAACTGTAGTTAACTATGTAGTTTGATAATAAATGCAATAAATGTTTGAGATTACTGAGGAAGTAAAACCATGAATGAAAAGGTGAAATTTCTTCATGCAAGTACTGAAATCCCAGTTCTCTAAAATATTCCACATCACTTCTCCAGTGGGTCACGTGATCAGTTGTGAAATCGCTGGGTGGTGCTACAAGTAAGTCGCCGAGGATACTATCTGGCATGTCTTTCAGAAAAGATGAGGAGCTGAGCTCATTGTCACTGAACCTGCCATCAGACTTGCTGCTCTCCATGGTGCTGGCAATTGGGAACAAAGAAAGTGGTCACTTCTAGCTGACACACATCAAAAACTCATTTTTTTAAAGTCCTTTTCTTCTCAGGGTTAGGGTTTGCAGCTAGGATGAGGCTCATCACTGAAAATGATTATGACCTGAGAGGGTCTAAAGAAGCAGATCTATGTCGCATGCACAGCCGAACCCGAATTCTGTCTGACTGCATGTGAAGTGTGTCTGATATATCCTGCTTTTCAGAGCACACCATTTGCAGGCAATTGGCTTTTTAGCAATCCTCATCAGCGCTCACCCCGAGGTTATCGCTGAACGTTTTCCACAAAAACGAACCTGAAGCTAACTTTAACTTGCATCCTTCCTAATTTAGAGTTAAGTGGAGGGTTCTCATTAATATTGGATGACTAGGTGTAAAGTGCAATATTAAATTAAGCATTTTTGCACATACAGTACTTAAAAACATTTCTGACATATTGATTAAAAATGTGTCGAACAAGCAGAATCGGGGTAAAGAATGCTTCCCGGATAAGCACCTGAATGCTTGTTTAGTCTATGACCTTGTACAGGACACAATGCTTAGTGCTCACCACTATCTGCCAAACTGAATACAGCAGCAGCAGAGAGGACACCAGGGAACAAAAGCAGACTGTAAGTCAGCTGGACAGACAGCGGCGGAGCTCGCACAGTGAGAAGAGACGGCAGCAGACCAAAACAAAAACACTTTTCAGTTCTCTCCTTCCTTTCATGGGGTAGCTGGCAGGCCTTGAAATAAGAGAGGCTGAATGTGCTGACCCAGCACTCTGTAGGTAAATGGCTATCTGTCCTATCAGCCTTGTTCGTGAAGGGATTGTATGGCAGTGGACACTCTCACTCACTCGTACACACACGCAATCACACACTCCTGTGCACACATTTCTAAATGCTGGGTCCTTGAGTATCTGTTGTGAATGATTGAGTCTAGCTGAGAGAAAAAGAAATGCAGTAACTTGAGTGGGCATTTTTCTGCCTAACAATGCTTTTTTAAGAAACCTTTCTTCAGTCACTGTGCCACTTTGGAGAAAAAAAGAGATTCAAAGCTCCATCACTGGTACATCTAGGTTAGACCAATAAAGCAGAAGAGTTCAAAATATCCATCCATGTATTCTCTTCTGCTTATTGCTTTCAGGGTCACGGGGGGGCTGGAGCCTATTCCAGCTGCCACGGGGTCAGAGGCAGGGTACTCCCTGGTACACCCCACACATATCAGGATGTCTGTTTATGTTTCATGTGTCATGGAATATCAAATATCAGTATCGGCCCTAAATGTGTGCTCTTTCTCTAATAACAAATTCGTTTCCACTGTCACAGTTTTAGCATCTGGATGAGAACTGAAGCAAATACAGAATTTCTGTTAAGTAATAACCAGAATTTCAATAGTACTTTGCTGACAAACTGAAAACCAAATGCAATATTAGCTTTCAGTTTAAAAATTTCAGCAATTAGTCCTCTGAAAAAGCAACGCTTTAAATGGAAGTTCCATTTCAATGCTTCACAATAAATAAGTGTGCACTGGAATGGTTAAATAAGATGGAATCAATAATCATCCACCATGTTGGATTAAGTTCCAGTTCAAAAGTGAAATAACAGCGGCAAGACAGAAAAGCAGAGTAAAGACTGATGACCCGCTCACATATTCAATTATTCACTCGCTCATTAGCTCAAATGTTAAAAACCCTGAGTGAATGCTAACGCGAAAACACCGTGACTGTGCTGAACTCAGCCGAGGCACCAGGAAATACTCGAGAGCGACGCTAAACACACACGAGAATGTCCTTAAGAGTCATTTACATTTTAATAATCACTTTAAGTTATTTTACTTTTTTAACACTTAAAGGCTTAGGGGCAGCATTTAATATTTTATATTGATTTATTATTTAGATTTTATAAATATGAAATAATAATGTTACACTGCATCATATTGTGTTGTTATATTTATGAATATGGCTCTAAAATACTGTATGAAGTAGTAAAGTATTGCAGGATTTGCCCTTTTTGTTAGCTAACAGTTTACACATTATTCAGAAACATCATTCATCCCTTTCAGTGGCGACCTCACAAATATTCATTATCTTAAAAATCCAACATTCACTGTGTTTTCTCCAACCGTTTCACAAACATGTGTATTTCCAAAAACAAATGTGTGCAGTTCAGCAGCTTGTTGCTAATATTGTCCGCCGCTTCCTGCTGCTAAGAAACACAAACTAGGCGAGCACGTGCTGAGAGTGAAATTAAACGGCGAATTTGCAGGTTGTAAAACCAAAACACACTGTGGAGAGCTGGACAGTGTTTTTTAGTATGCTTGCAAACATAAGCATCCCCTTTCGTAGATGTTCTGATTGGCGCATTTTGAATTTGACTACTTGGTTGCCTTTGTGATAAGAAACTTTCCTTGTTCTTTTGTGGCATCATAGAAAACTGTCTTGTGGATCATACGGCCGTTGCTGTTAGTGCTGTCAAAATGATGGGATTACATCTCCTTGCATCACTCTTGTTATCTGCGCGCTGTAATTATTGTCAGATTCAAAAACACTGAGATTAAACACATTAGCCAGGCAGCACCACAGTAAAGTGGTAAACTGTTAGAGGAGCCTGGGTTAAAATTTCAGACATGCTTCTGTGTGGAACTGGCATGAAATTGATGTTTATTTGTGGGTGTCCTCTGGCTGGCCTGGTTTCCTCCCACACAAAAAGTCATACATGTCTTATATTAAAAATATCTTGCCATTGCTGTTGGCTTGGGCTCTGAATTAGAGTCAGTGCCCTGCCAGTAAAGATGAATTCACTCCTAAGAGGTGAGAATGGGTCAAATCCAGAGGACAAATTCATCCTTAGGGGCAAAACTTTTTTTTTCCAGATAAGATTAGCCACACACCCTCGTCGCACTCAGCCTGATAAACAGCTCTGCCTCATGAAGGATGGCACCGTGGACAATTCGATGGCATTTTAGATGTTGACTATAATTTTGCACACCCTTGGCTGTTGAAGAGGTATTGTAATAACCTTGAGAAGATGGCTAAATTGAGATTCTATCAAATAAGTATGATGGATGAGTTGGCGGCGGGAACCTGTGATTGATGCGGCATGATAAAAAGGCCTCTCTCTAAATCTAACATTGATCTGTGCTCTGCTTCCTACGTTCGACTTCAGTCTGTTCAGACGAGTAAACAAAAGAGATGGCTAATAACCTGTCACCCTCTTTAATCAATGCTCCATCCGAGTCTGGCCAAGATACTCACGCAACACCAGTACGAGAGTCATGGAAGTTTGGAGGGTTCACTGAAGAGGTATGCTGCCCAGAGAGGACATGAAGTGTGTGTGTGTGGTGGGAAGGGGGGGTGGGGGGTGGGGGTGGATGACTCCCGAGGGACAAAAAGTGGTGGATGAAGTATTCTCAAGACAAATCAAGTGCAACTTGCTCGGCCCCCTTCAAGCAAGAGTAATTTGCGTGGTAATTTTAATGTTAAGGACTAAATTTGCATTTTAGGAGCCCTTCATTATTAAGAAAGCTCTCATATTTTAAGGCTGGATGTTGAAGCCAAATTTGTTAAAAGCTGATTCTTGATAATTCAGTTCATGCCAATGCTGCGTAAGCCTGAATATGCTTCCCCCTCCACAGGTGAGCGGGCCGGCTTCCCTGCTTTCATCTGAATATCAGAAAATGTTGAAAGTGTAAATTGCAGGCTAAATTGCAAAAGCCCTTAGCACAAGCAAAATTGTGAACAAAAATTGGTGTCCAAGGGAAAAGTGTGGAGGACTGGGTATTGTGACACTGTATAGACTGCCACTTCAAAGCACTTCAAAACATGAAACTCATTTACTTCTGCAAAGACTCTGAGCACAGAACCTGAAAGTGTGCCCACCGGTTCATCTTTCAGTTTTTCATCCACCCAACATCTACAGTACATTAGGACTGAAGCTGATGCTGTGGTGGCTGAATTGTACTGCAATTGCATATTTGTCGAAAGCAACAATAAGACAGGCAAAGTTTTCACACTGTTCAGGCAGCATCGAGCGTCGAGGAACAAAATTAGCACTGGTAGGGCAAATCCTGGCTTCTCTCATTGCGCTGTTTCAACACCTGCGAACGAATTAGACTTTGTACCAAAATGAGAATTCAGATGTCGTCGTGTTCTCACAGCCAGAGAAGAAACCTTTGTCACCATACAATGAGCAGGACAGGACAGTGTGAAACAGTCCGTGCTAGCTAGATATCTAAAGTCACTGTGTGAACAGCAGGGTGAAAGTACTTTGTCATCAATGGCAGTGGAGCGCGACAGTGAGGTTCCAGAAGTAAAAATTCCATTCATATTCTCCATAGGGATTCTGATAATGACCCATAATGTTGTAACCACCCAAAGTCCACCTACTACAATTCAACTCAACTCAACTGAATGTCATCTACATGGCGCCAAATCACAAGAACAGTCGCCTCAAGGCACTACAAGGACAAAGGACAATATGTGTTCCAGAAGAAAGCACTTCGGTATGATATCCACCTTATGTACACAAAAAAGGCATTTTATTTGCGAAGTCATGGAAAAGAACTACTCTACCCACAATCCTAAAGTGAAACAGCGCCGTCTCTGACGAGTGGAGGTCACTGTCACCATGAAAATCTTTAAACCTTAAACATCGGGTTGCTAAACTTCAGAAAGCGCAGTAGTTGGTACGCTCTGCACATTCCTCCACAGGGACTATGGAAGATAGTCAAGACAGACCCCATCACCCCTCGTTTTACTCTTCTATGCACAAACCCTGACCTTCGCACCTGAATGGACTCTGTAGTCTTTGATCCTTCGACCCCATGTAGAAGTGAATGACACCCCCTCCCCTTGGTCACCTTGCTCTTTGCTTCTTCAGGAAGACTAAATGTATGTATATTGAGACAGTAGTGTCTTACTGTCAGTCTCCCCTTGTGCTTTACTCTCCTAATGGTCAGATGCTTTAAAGTGAATGTGGCACAGTGTGAGCTACAGATTGTACAGAGTGTTAGGGAAGCTCACTGTCATTCAAGCTCTGTCAACTTCAGTTTCAGTCAACGTTCTTTTTTTTTTTTTTACAAACCGGGAGACAATATTTTCCAAAAAAAAAGCACATAAAAAAGGGGGAATTTGGGCCCAGAAAAAATCCAAAATAAAAAAAAAAATCTAGTGGGTGC
>VOQJ01020843.1:2549-21109 GCA_015052665.1 Apistogramma diplotaenia | reverse complement strand
TCTTGCGTTTATTTTGTTTTAATTTAGTTTCGGTAAATGTTTTTTTTTTTTTTTTTACAAACCTGGAGACAGCATATTACCAAACAGAAGCGCAGATACAAGGAGGATACTTGGTCCAGTAAGAATGCACAATATCAAATAAAATCTAGTGAGTGCGCTTTGAAAAGCTGATTTATAAGATATAAAAACATGTTAATCTTGTCCTCCTGACATCACAGCTGAACTGTTGTTTTTTTTTTAACATGAAACCATAGTAACTCACGTTCCTGTTTTACATTCACGTTATTTCCAGAGCTGGAAAGCTTTCACAGCCCATTACTTGCTGTTGGGTTTCAGAAAAATAATTTCAAATCAATTATATATTCTTTCAATTTGCATCATTATCAATCTGGAAGAGAGGCAGTTTCACTTCTCCAAAAATTGAGAAAGAAAAACAATTTGGGGGAACAATAATCTTTGACAGCACACACTCGCAGCCCCCCCCCACACACTCGCACACACACACACACACTCGCACACACACACACACACTCGCACACTTACTGCAGAACTTCTGAAGCAAGAAATTCACAGATATAATTATTTGAATTAGATGAATGGCTCGTCCTTAATTTTGCACTGAACACTGCTCAAAGGCAGGAACAGAGCAGATCAGCACTAATCGAATACTGCAATTTCCTTCTATCACCAATCATCTGATGACAACATTTAATGTGCTGCAGCCATGTATTCTCCATCTCCAGGCATTAAATATTCATACAAACACAACAAAGCTGCAGTGGACAGGAGTTGCTGAAAAATGGATAATCACCCTCAACCGTGAAATATGAAAAATCTAAAAGTATAATAAGTGTAAATTATGAATGTGGGCATGACAAGCGATGATAAGGGAATAAATGATGTACACGGGCCAACACAGAAAGAGGTGGATGTCCTGCTGGGCTCATTCATCTTCCACGTTCCATCTGAAAACAGTCCACGGTGCTGTGGCCAGCGGAAAGCTTCTCTGATCCAAGTGAAATGCCACACAGCCCATCCAAATCAGACTGGAGCCATTTAATTTGTTGCTCAAATTCTCAGTGACATAATGTTGCCATCTTGAATGGGGCCACAACTGGCAGGTCCAATTACTGGCCAAAGGCTACACAGATGCATCAGCATAAAGCCTGCTGGCTCTTTCCAAAACACAGAGATTCAGGTTGCTTTCAAATGACCACACAGAGCCGACACTCACGGGAATCAAACCTGGATTGGAATTAAACAGGGTGGTGTGGTTGAGCGGTTGAGGAATGTTTAATATTTTGCAACTCATTTCTGACACTTTCTGTGTGGCTTCTTGCATGCTAATGATGGAACAGGCGCAACCAGGCTGAAAGGTTACACTGGCTGATGGGTGAGGCACAGTCTGCATGCACAGGCAGCACTACGATGCACCAAGGATTACAACAGCTCTAATGCAGCCGCACCAAGAAATTACCGAATGTTTAAGAAAATCCTGCCTGATTTGCTTGATCGGTCTGTTTCCAGTCAATGAAGTCACGCTTTATGCTGACAACTGGAATGAATGGATCTTTAATAGTAAACACTTCTAACTCCTGCTTGTGAGTCAGTGGGCAGCGTACAGTGAGCCTTTCAAGTCAGCTGCTGGTCTCACCTTCTGTTCGCTGTGTTCACGACTCCTTCACTGTAAACTATAAACTCTGATGGCTCAGACTGCACACACAGGCTTACTGCTTTTCAGGGACCATATACAAAAAAAACCTGTAAGCTCAGAGAGAAGAGGAGATGCCAATATGTGGCCTCAATTTAGCATCTCAAGGCTACAGCGACACCTTTGCCCACCCATTATTTATACAACACTGCTCATGGAACTTGCGAGGCTCAGCTTAGCAATGAAAATTTCTTGTGGACTCAAACTACAGCAAAAAGCTACAACAGCAACTTTCATAACATCAGCCGGACAGCAGAGGAGGAGCTTACCTCCGGCAGCATGAACACCCCCCTCCACCGTTCACAGTCCCTGCTTTACTACGAGCATCTTCCTCTGCTGGACCATCGACTGTGGCTTCTCAGTCCCAGGACTGCAGTATTCCTACCCTAGACTATGACTTCCTTTCTGAGGTCGTTAAGCTTAAACAAATCGTATCTGGTGCTGTGTCCTTGGAGCATAGGCACTCACTCAAATTTGCATGCGACGTTAATGTACGTCGATCAAAAGACAAGAAGCGGGGAGAATGAAAATGTACTAGATAGAGAAATGACCGGTTTCCTAGAGGTAAAGAAGCTTGTATGATAGAACAGAGTTATAAAGGCAGGCTCTATTAACCTCTGACACCATAGCGAAGGGGGTGAATGAAAAAAAAGAGCAGGCAGCTGAAAATAAACACAAAGTATGAGATCATTGTGGCTGGGCTGAATGTTTTATTGGTTGTGTCAACCTGCAGCTCATTCTCTGAATTAGTATGTCTACTTCCAGTAAAGTATGATTGGATGTGAATATGAATTTCAGTTACATAAACACCGATCCTTGTCAGACTTTCTGATAAAAATCACCCGGCCTCTCTAATAGTGCATTTTTCCTAAATGTGAACACTTCAAGCTAGGAAGGATTTCTTCAATGAATGAGAAATGGCACTTGAGACATGAAATATTCAAAATGTTGATGTAATAAATATGAATTATGTATAGGGTTTTCAGTCAGAATGTTGAGGGATTAAGTGATGACACAGAACAACACAGAGAAGTGAATGATGATGGTCCTGCCCTGCTCCAGCTATCAATGTGCATTTGTTATTGTGCATGTGGTGTAACCACAGTGAGGGTGCACTGATCGCTCTGAAATGTTAAGTGTCATTCAGTGTCTCGCCTTGTTTTTCCCCTCCTTTTTTAAACTTTAAACTTATCAGCTTCCAGATTCTGATAGCACAAGAATCTGAGCTGAAACTCTACGGAGGCGGATGGAATACAAACTGTGCAGTCTGCACATCACATCCTTGTTTTCCAAGAACAAACATTTAACTATATGCAGTCTCATATATTTGATCAAGACATAATGTCTCATTAAGCACACATTGTAAAACCTTACCTAAAAGTACAGTGAGTGAAAACACACCTGACCCGCTGAGCTCTGGAGCCAGTGTTTCCTACACACTGAACAGTTTATGTGCTGATTTTTAAGAAAGCACAGAAGAGCCTCCTTCCACACTAATGACACAAATCCAGCCTGATTCTGTGGGAAACAGTGCAGTATGACCCTCTAAGTTAGGTTCCTTACTAGTTTGCTAAGCACATTGCTGGAAAGTTAATAAACAACCCCATTTTTCCTCATTCAGTGCTTTTGCTTTTAGTTCCAAATTGTAATTATTGTCTCTATAATTGTATTTATTTGTAATTAATCATAAGCAATCATAATTAACAGCGATTAATCACAATGCTGCAGCTGGAAGGAGCATAATTAACTATTTCCTCATTTATACATAATCTAACTTGGTCTTAGCTGTGAGGATGCTACAGCAGGGCACAACAAGGTCACCTGATGTTTCTCTCTGCTGCCATATTTCACTGATTAAGTAGAGAAGAAACTTGTGGTGAAAACAAGTATTTGATACACTGCTGAATTTGCCAGTTCCCCCACCTACAAAGAGTGGAGAGGTGTGTAATTTTTTATCATAGGTACACTTCAGCAGGGAGAGACAGAATCTTTATAAAGTCCAGAAAATCACATGAATGATTTTTGATTCATTAATCTGTATTTTATTGCATGAAATAAGTATTTGATTCAGTAGAAAAACAGAGCTTAATATTTGGTACAGAAACCTCTGTTTGCAGTTACAGAGGTCAGACGAAGTTTGTTCACACTGCAGCAGGATTTCGGTCCAGACCTTTTCCAGATCTTTCAGATTTCGGGGTTGTTGCTGGGCAACATTGAGTTTGAGCTACCTCCAGAGATTTTCTATTGGGTTCAGGTCTGCAGACTGGCTTGAAATGCTTAGGTGTCCTGGCTGTGTGACCCCATCCATCCTCCCTTCAATACGGTCCAGGTGGTCACTGATGAACGCAGAGTCCCCCCGGCATGAGGAGGGAGACCCTGCATGCCCTACAGGATTTTAATCCATGATGGTGTAGTGTGTTACTGATGGTCATCGTTGAGACTGTGGTTCCAGCTCTCTTCAGGTCTTTGACCTACTGTACATGTAGTTCTGGACTGATTCCTGACCTTTCTCAGAGTCATTCTTACCCCACGAGATCTTGCAGCTCTTGAGCTCCCCAGACTGAGGAAGATTGACAGTCACCTTGTGTTTCTTCCATTTTCTAATAATTGCACCAACAGTTGTTGCCTTCTCACCAAGCTGCTTGCCTATGTTCCTGTAGCCCATCCCAGCCTTGTGCAGGTCTACAATTTTGTCCCTGGTGTCCTTATACAGTTCTTTGGTCTTGGCCACGGTGGAGAGGTTGGAGTGTGATTGATAGTGTGGACAGGTGTCTTTTATACAGGTAACAATTAAATAGCAAGTGCAGAGTAAGAGAGTTTCTTAAAAAAAAAACTAGAATTATTATTGTAAGGCAACTGTTTGTTGTGATTTGGCACTGTATAAATAAAATTGAATTGAATTGAATAGAATTCTTGCTGGCTGGTACTTATACTTGTTAAATGCAACAAAATGCAATTTGATTATTTCAAAATCATACAGTGTGATTTTCTGGATTTTTTTTATTTCTGTCTCTCACAGAAGTGTACCTGATGAAAATGACAGCCCTGTCCATTAGATAAAAACATTTCTCAGTACTGCAGCGTGCCTTTTGAGGTGAGCATGATAGCGCAAGCGTGTCGTCACTCTAATTCCACTTCTGCTGGTGACTCATGATTTGCTGCTTGAGGAAAAAGTATTAAAACTACAGGCCATGGGTCTGAAAACTAATCAGTGAAACTGATAGACAGCTAGTGGTTCAAATCACGGTGCTGTCAACTCACTGTTAACAAGCAACGCACAATGAACTTGACTAATGGTTAGCAGCAGTTCTCCAGAAATAGAATTAGGCTTATCAAGCTTGCTCCCAGGCAAGTGACCAGAAGCACTGACTTATCATCCTTAAATGCTGTCCAAATCACTAAACAAACATTAGCCTGGGCTGCTTTGTCAAGGCTGAAAGAAGCTGTTAATAAGAGCTGCCAAATTAAATTAAACCCTCAATTTACGTTTGTTGCTGATGTTTCCCAACCCAGCTCCAAGGAGTTTCGTTCGGAGTAAAGCCTGCCCTGTGGGACAGAGTAATTTTACATTTTGGAGGAAAAAAAAGTCACGCCTGATTTGTTCTCTTTCTGAACAAGTAAGACACTAAATATGCTGGTAAAAAGCAGCACCGCCTGCTACCGGGGAACAACTCAAATATATAATTCCAGCAGTGTTGTGACGGTGCACCGTTTCACTCCCACATCTGTTATGCAACATGTGCAAATGCAAACCACTTAGAAAAGAAAGCATTTATGGAGTGAGCACTCTTTTCAGAGAAATCAATTGGAGCAAAGACAATAACTTGGTGATTTCTGAGGCTTTTATTGTTTGCAAATTTCATATTCCTCTAAAGGAAGCAATTTCCAACCATGGTCTCTCCTCATCTTGTTGCATATTTGCAAGACAAGTAGAAGATCCAAATAAAACACCTGCCATCTTTCACAGAAAAAAAATGATGTACCTGAAAAAGATTGATGCTCCTTTCCTGTATTATGCTACTCAGTCTAGAGGATTAAGGAACCATTTATTCTTAGACTGGAGCACTGAGATATCGCTCTCTCTGCAGCTGAAATCTGGCATCATTTCCATAATAATCAACAACTCTGTAATTGCTGAATAACATAAATGCTTTTACAATTCATGTCAATATTTAATGGAGCATTTCTTTAATTTCTAAAATAACTTTTTTGGAAAAAAAAAAGTTGAAATATACTTAATTTTCATATCAGATTGTTTGTCCCAGTGTTAAACCTCTTCCTCCGAGTGTCATTCCTACTAACAGAATCTTTAAGGTGGTCATGCTTCATGGTGGTCATGTCAGTTCATTCATATAGAGAATAAACTGGTCATTTCGTCATTAGTCTGATGAAGTGCCTGTGTAGCCCGAAACGTTACTATTTATTATGTGAAGGGATTTTTTACTGGATTACATTTGACTACACTGGAGCTTTTTAGGCGTGTGGACATTTTTTTTTCCAACAGTCTTAAGTACAGCTCTTGTTCCTGCACCCTTCTGGAATAATAGAACATATAAGATAGTTGTTGGATGTGCCTGTTTTCTTCTTCTTCTCTGGTTTATTCATATAGCACATTTAAACACAACAGACACTGTCCAAAATAAAAAACATCAGAAAAAAATACAAATAATATATAAAAAATATTATAAAATAATGCACTAACTAATAAAAGTAGAGTAAAATTTTGAAAAATACACAGTGAGTCAAACTGAAAAGGCCATGAGAAGAGGTGTGTTTTCAGTCGGAATATTTCAAATTCCAGAGGTTTGGAGCTTTAACTGATCACCACAAGAGCCAATTGGGAATTTTTTCATAGGGCTGGACATAGAAGTGTAAAAGTTCTGACAGATAATCTGGAGTCAGCCCATACAACAATACTTTCAGATGGATCCTACTGTATACTTCACAAGAAGCCAGTCTAATGATTTAAGGTATGATCATGTGTCCAGTACCAAGCAGGAGTCTGGCAGCAGCACTTTGAACCAACTGCATTAATCCAATCTGGATGTAAGAAATGCATGAATGAGTTTCTCAATGTTGTTAGTAGACAGACATTAAGTCTTAAAGGCTATCAAAGTATTAAAGTATTAAGCTATTAAAGTTATTAAACTGATTTGATTTCTTGGCCATATTTTAAAACACGGATTCTTTGCCTGGGGGTTTAAATATGATGCAAGACGCCCAAGATATGAAGGCGTTACTGAGACATTGGCTGCTTGATGAATCACAAAAATTTCATTTTTGTTTTTATTACATTTAAAGAAATGTAGTGAGAGCCTGAGATAAACAATGGGTTAAAGAACTGACAGAAGATTTGATGTGTTGTTTAAGCAGCAGGCAACAGCGTAAAACTGGTAGGCAAGCCAATGGTTTTTGAATAGACTACAGACCCAAATGATAGTGTATGAAAACAGAACTGGACCCAGAGGGGAACCCTGGGGTACACCACAGGTCAACGAGGTGCTGCTAGAAGAGTAGTTGCCAATCCTGACAGAAAAGGACCTGTTAGTCCGATAAGACTTGAAACAATTCACGGCAGTGTCACATGTAGCAATACATCGTTCAAGACATGAGCTCAGTATGCTGTGGCCCACTGTAACATGAGAACAGCAGAGCCACCAGCCTCAGCAATTCATGCAAGTTCATAATGTATAATGGTAGCGAAACGTTTAAGAACTAATTCTGTGCTGCGATTGAAATGAAAACCAGACAGAAAAATCCCACCAATATAGTTATTATGTAAGAGAGACAGTGGTGAGTTTTAGAAAGGTGTGACAGTGCATGGGGCTTTACTAAACACTATGTAAAAGAATCAACATTGTTAGTTTCTTAGCTCGCATTTCTATTTCAGACTAGCTATTAGAAAACAAACCATTTGGGGAAATGTGATCCCACTCCTATGTTGACATTTTAATTATTCATGTTGCATTAAAAATCATGCAGACATTTATACAATAAAGTAGACCGCCAGCTAACATCATCCATCATATAAAATCACACTTGTCCATTAGGTCATGTGCCACAGAGTTAGCTGAGAGCCAGAGTTGTACTGATACCAGTTGGCCAAAACTTTTCAAAGGAATCGGGGTTGGTGGTCTAATTGATTCGTTTCATCCTTTCTAGTTTTAAGCCATGAAATCAAATCCCTGTGCAATGTTAGTCCCTTAGGAAATGATGTGCTACGTCGTCCCCGTGGAATTGTGTCACATTAGGAAAGCTAAAAAGTGTCATTAGGAGTTTAAAAATATATTTACAAATTTTAGCAAACACAACGTGGTTTGTACTGCCGAGCTACCTGTAATCTGGTGCTCATCTTTAGAAAACTGCCATCTCTGAACATGGGAAACAGATTCATAATTATTATTGTTTTAGCATTAGCATTAGCAAGGAGCCTCCTTCTTTTAGCTGGTTGTGTTGCCACAGTGGACTGAACTGGAAATTGAACCACAGACCTGTTCTCTTCCTCGCCCACCAGTCTGCTAAGCTGCACCAGGGTCAGCTTGGGTCTGAATGTCATCAGAAAAAAACTCATTTCCAGCATGAGGGTCTGTGAGGTCTTTGATAACCACACAAACCTGTCCTTTTACATTACATTGCACCAACTGCGCATACACCCCACACAGCAGACTTCAAGTGGACCTCAAAGGAGCATAACAGGAATGACTGCTCCGCCGTAGTGTCTCCAGTGGTCCTTGTGGGCAACAGAGTATAATCAAGTCATATGAAGCTGTGTATATTTATATCTTTTATAATGGACTTTTGAATTAAGCTCACATACACTCTCTTCTCACAACATGCTCATGTGCACTGGGCTATTAACCCTGCCCAGTTCAGGTACAGTGGGAGTCGTCTCTTGTGTTCACACTTAAACCGAGCACTGACCATTTCAGCAGGGGACCACAAGATCAGAGGGGACTGAAAAAGGAATTTCACCCTGAGCGCACAGAAAAAGTCAGAAGCAGTCCTCAGCTCAACTCTACTGTTTGTATAGAGCCATTCATCTCCTTATTAGGATCAGTGCTAAGGCTGAAAGGAAGCTACAGGAGCCCTCTGTGTTATTGGTGTCAGTGTCAGAGGGTTTGTAAAGATGCTGAACAAGTAGCTCACTGCTATTTGTTTAAGTATAGACAGCGACAGGCACAGACACACAGGCACACATTTCATGCCTGTCTTTAAAACTTTTCTAGGCAGAATCATCCCTTTGCGAAAGACTGCTACTATGCAGACAACAGAGTGCGGTTTCCTAAATGGCAGCTGAAAGCCAACACCAATCGTCTTAATCTGTAGACCGGAGTTTTTGGCAGTGCTGTGTGTGTTGTTGGCATAGAAGTGTCTGGTGAGATTGCAGCATGAAAACTGCTACCAAAGGGACATTGAACATAGCATCAATTATAAATGAGCCTCTCATTATAGCTGCCAACAAAAAAACAACAGAGGGGGAAAAAAATTGACGGATGACAGAGAATCCATGAATGATCGGTACGTGCAGAGTTAAACGTATGATGCCAGCAAAAAAAAAAAATGCTCTAAAAAGTGTGGAGGAATAAAAGGAAAGCCTCCAGTTATAATAAAAAAAAAACTTTCTGACTATCACAGAGGGAGCTGCTGATGCCAAAACAGTGAGTGGTTTCCATTACTGAGGAACAGCCTTACAACTTCATGAGTGCAGGTGGGAGAGAAGTGAGAGTGCTGTGCGGGAAGAGATAACGATACAAATGCATGAGTGATCAAAAAGCAACCCGCAGCAGTTTCAAGCAGGAGTGGACCACCATAAAATACAACAACATTTCATTTCCTCTACAAAATTCTGCTGATTGCTCAACAGAATGACAAGTATTGTTGCTGTACTGTGAGTTCAGCGCTGACAGACACGGGTAACTAACATTTCAGCTGCAAAATCACTGAACACTCCCAGAGACGCCTGCTGATAATAAATCAACAAGATTATAAAAGAAGTGAGAAGACAAGATAGTAAACTAAATGAAGGGGCATGCACTTGATTCTGCAGTAATAGTAGAAGTCGAGCTGAAAGGAGGTGCCCACAAAATCTGGAAGCTCCAATCAACCTACATACACCCATCCGGCTCACTGTGACCAGGATCAGACTCATATCTGATCCCAATTACAATTCAGAGCAGTGCAGGTGTTCTTACCAGTGCTATTACTTCGTAATGCATAGAAAGACTTTTCAATATTGAAGGCATTACAGAATATAATATATAGTTATTGTCTAAGTTCTGTTCTGGTTGCATAACAGTCTAGATGAGCGATCAGACTCAACATCTGGACTGAATTAATCAACAGCTGAGCTACAAAGCAATGTCAGAATGCAAAAGAGAAGATAAGGCAGTCATAAAATGAGCCCTGTGACTCATAAATTCTCACAGTATGTGCAGAAACGTGTTCCTCTCCGCCTGTGGTGGGTAGGAGACAAAGCGAAAGCTCAAAGTAAGCACTGTCAACACTTAAGGTGAGTGGATTCACCTTCATCAAGCTCTTTCAGCACGGTTGTGCAAGTAAATACTTGATCCTTTTTGAAACAATGCCTTCCTGTAAAGGTGCGCTTGAACACTGCTACAGGGAATGTTTGCTTTTTTGTAGATTGCTGAACAAAAATAAAATATACATAACCTGTAATGTTTTTCCATGTTTACCAGATGTTACTGCATGAGTCCGGCCCCTCATCATAGGGCCTCCATCTCTTCTTTGAGAGCCACTCCTCGGTGGATCAGTGCGCTTTGGATCATTATCCCATTGAAAGGTCCAAGCAGTCTCTGATATGATGCGGAACTCATTGCATCTTGTTCCCAGTCGTTGATTAGGCCGCTCCCGCCACCGTGTTTTTACACCTAATAGCTGCCTCACAGTTTCTTCCCCTAAAAAGCTGTTTTACTCTGTGCCAAACATGTGCTGCTCTTACTTACCACACAGACAACATTTGAACAGTCTTCTACACGCTTATACCATCTGCTGCAAGGGTTACCTGCAGATCCTGTCATGATATTTTAGAGTTCTTGGAGATTTAGTTTAGCATCAAATGTTCTGCTCTGATGCTGTAACTACGGGTTTTCATTTAAAGTGGTGGCAAAAATACATGTTTTCAAAGACAATCAAATTGTCGCGTGTCTAAATGTCAGAAGACTGCAACAGTATATGAACTATATGCACAAGCCAATGTGGGTGTGGTGTCTGCTGTGGCTTTAAAGAACTCCAAACTCATATCGGATTTGCTCTGAAGATCTGCACATCTTCTCTACCTACTGAAAGTCTGGTGCATTCATCAGTGCAGCTTCACAGCACTTATGTATTCATTTATTCCCACTGCATGCCACGAGGCAGTCATACTTCAGCTCACAGTCACAAAATTCACTGTGATGGATTCTCTATTATAACCACATTTTAGGCCTCTAAAAGCCGATTATTTTATTCTGTACATAAGTTACAGTTACACTGAGGGCTGCGTGGAAGATGTGACTCGCACATTAAGTCATTTAAAATATGGTCTGCTTAGACATATAAATATAAAGTATACACATTTTGTATTAAACTGACAAAATAATGTAAAATATTACATGACTGATGGCAAAACAATTTCATCGCACGGTCCATTTAGGAGTTGTTTTGGGGCCTGCTGTTTTATCACACAGTCTTCCTTTGCAGATAGATTCTGCTCACGAAAGAACAGATGTTCACATTTCAGCTAGTCGGAGCCCTTCGGGGCCTTTGGTTGCATATTTAAAAGTTGAAAAGTCCGAGAGAAAGTCAAAAAAAGAAATATGACTACATGACTGTGAAATTCTGGCCTGTTCAGCCTCTTAACATCCACCAGGCTGCTGGCAAACCTCTTGTGGGCAGGGTTAGAGTTAGAGTGCGTGGTAGCCAAATGGAAAATCACCATAGTTACAAAAACTAGAAGAGGTCACCTTTTATATCAAGTCTTACAAGCATCATAGCCTTTCAGTTCTTCTGTTATACATTTCGGGTGCCAAAGAAGTAAAGAAAAGTAAAAGTAGCCAAACCCTACCTGTCTGCCAGTGACCTAATGGATGTAGAGGTTAAACTAAGCGTTTGGCCAATAGCCAATTCTGATACCAATACTTTTTCTGCTTGCTGATTTTGTTGCTGCTTATTTACCCTTCATGCCAGAAAACACAGAACCTCGAAATAAAAGAAAACACACCAGATTTTGAGTGTTTTGGCTTGTGATGCCACTATCTCTGCACATTTAGCCACTTTCGAATTCACGTGGCAGGTGGAACAGGACTAACAGCAGCTGACACCATTATTCAGCTCCTATATCAGCACATACCCAGGAACAATCACATGACACAATCCAAACAGCCACCAAATGGACTTAGTGGTGAAAAGGATTTCTGACAGCAGAAAGCATGTGAAGGTGGAGACGTTTCTCGGTTACGATATGAAAGGAGAACGTCACGGACAGGATTTGATGTAAGAATGAGTACAAAACCTGCAGCATTTTTGTTCCCACAGATTTCCTGTGTGTGCACAGCACAGCACAGTTGATCCTTCACGAGGCTCCGAACGCAGCAACAAGCAGGCTGGTGCAACACACGTACAAACAAACACACAAGGTGTGCGTCACGTGTTTCCGCAGCATAAACTGAGAAGTGTAAACACACACTCGCTAACCAAGCATGACTGTACACAGTGTGGAGTAATGACTGTGGCTGTGCCTGGATCTGCCTGCCGACCTGTCTGACCAGTTTAGAAGCCCGAAGGCAGCGGGAGTAGCATGTGCACCTACTCCTCCACAGACCGCTGCAACAAACACCGGCAGCGAGACCCTCATTTAACATATTTTTCAGCACCGAGGACCACTGGGTGCTGTCCAGCAAGCAGGCAGCCAAACACAGTCTGCCTGCAGACTACGCCCACCTGCTTCACTGGGCATTTGCTGCACAATCATCCTCTTTCTAATTACCAGTGAAATATAATGCAGAGATCAGAGTGTACCTACTGTACTTAGCAGAGCTGTATGTCTCGTTAGCCACGCAGCAGCAGCATCACATTTTAATCACGAAGGACTTGGGCCAGACTCAGCCTTACCTCACCTGCAACATGCAACTTAATCATGCTCGAAAATGATTTTATGCAAATCACCTCATCTGGATTTTGCTAAGCAGCAGTAAGCAGGCTATTGTTGTATTAGTATTTTTTTTACTTTTTGCAACTCTAATCTCGCCTAATCCTCTTTTTAGGTCTTGCTTTATGAATTTATTAACAGTTTGCATGGAGATCGACCTTGGCACAGACTATTTTTCCTCATTTCACCAGCTTTTTGCAATGTGCAAAACTCGGGCAATCACAGTAATCACAGGAAGAAATGAACACGGATAAACAATGGAATTAGCCTTCCTCCACAACTGTTGAATGCAAAGGCTCTAATTAATGACTGTCAAGTGAAGCGGCCAAAAGAAAACAATAGCTGCTGGCTCGGGTTGTTGGAAGAGGCCAAAATAGCTGGAGAAAAGCAGTTCCGCAGCAGACCTCAGTGAAGGCGGAATAAACAGCCTGAGAAGAAGTGGCTAGTGTTCACGTCCCCCACATGAACCAATTCTGCCTGAAAAATAGACTTTACTTTACTGTGGGGAGGCAAGAGAAAGCAGTATTATGGGTATTGGTGTACCAGATCAAAGCCAGACAACAACATGATGAGTCTCATCCTTCAGAGGCAGGGGATTTGTTCAAAGGAGGCGGCGGTGAAGAGGGAGCGGGGGAGACGAGTGTAGGTATGCAAAGAAGAGGAAACGAGGAGAAAAAAGAAGAACCTGCTGACTCACTGCAATCATGAGGCTGAGGCGAGCTGAGCCACAGCTGCTCAGGGTAGAGCTGAGAGCCTCCCCTTTAGAAGGACACAGTGATGCTTCTCATCAGCAGGGGGAAGAGACATGTGACTGAAGGTTGGAAACAGAAGAGTGAAATAAAACTTATGGGCATGAAATAGCTCCTCTTTCTCTATTCTCACCTCTGAGGGCAGACACAATGATACAATCTGAAGAAGGCAATATATTGCCAAAAGCTGTAAAAAAATAAATAAATAAATAAACTAAAGCTAAAAACACTGCCCTGGTCAGACAGAGAGCAGCAGGATGTAACTGGCTTAAAATAAGACCTGGAACAGAAAGACTGGGAAGGACTAAATAAGTGTTGACACTGCTGCTGGCAACCCCCAGACAGACCGAAGCATTGATGTTTGAGCCTGCCCCCCTAATAATATTCTGACAGGACTGCAGTGGACGCTGCAATCAGATGAGGCTTAATTCGATCCCAATAAAAACCGAATCACACAACCGCTGTGATTATTTTGTCAGACTCGGTGGCAGTAATGTTGTGTTATCCTCTTTTGGGTTTTCCAAATAAAGCTGACAAGCGTGTGTAAAACAGAACAAGATTAGGTCTCTGTGCATATTGGGTAAACAAACACAAAGCCGCATACTGCCGCACTACTAAAATTACAGCTGGATCAGCCCGCAATCAATAACACAGCGTTACTCGTCTCTTATCAGATATCAGGCATCAGGTAGACGGCGTGTAAACTTTGCTCCATTTGCATGTGAAATCAGTTTCTGCTAGACCACGGGCTCGATAATGACAGAAATGACAGCTATTTTGATTGCCCCCCGTGTGGCCAGTTGCAGTATAGGTCATGAAATCCATGGATATGATGAAAAAAGAATATGGTTTCGTGCATATCAGATCATCTTAGATCTCTCCTCAGATTATTTGGCAGCTTTAAATGTTTTTTTTCATCTGTCTGATAGAGGAGAGGGAGCTGATCCAATATTAGTCACATACTGTAGTACTTTACAATTAAAACTGTTACTCAGAAGCTCATTATGACTAAATAAGGTGTAGCGTGCATGTGCTTCCTGGTGCACTCACGTGCTCCTGCCAAACTGCTTTCACCACAATAGAATCCAGACCTAAAACACTGCAAATTAGGTGCTTCTTATAATAATGATGTTGCTATACTTCATCCATCCATTCTCTACCGCTTATCCCGTTCGGGGTTGTGGGGGGGCTGGAGCTGTCACAGGGCGAGAGGCAGGGTACACCTTGTACAGGTCGCCAGCCTAACACAGAGAAACAGACAACCAGTCACTCACATTCACACCTATGAGCAATATAGAGTGACCAATTAACCTAACCCCAGTAAGTGCATGTCTTTGGACTGTGGGAGGAAACCCACGCAGACACGGGGAGAACATGCAAACTCCACACAGAGGGAGGCCCGGGCCAAGGTGGAATCGAACCCAGGCCCTCCAGATGTCATTCTCTGTGAGGCAGCAGTGCTAACCACCACGCCACCGTGCCACCCGTCATACTTCATATCAGATTTATTCTGCATCAGTTATTTCATGCTAGCATCTGACCGTCGTCTTGATTAACAGTGCTGACGGACAGCTGCTCTGAGTTAGTAGTTACAGAGTAATTCTCACACCAGAGTTCAGAAATCGTGCATGAGAATGTCAGCTTTCTGTTTCTTTACTGTGAGATTAGACTTTGTTTCAAAACACAAAATACGCAAACTTTACTTTGACTGAGGGACACATGGCATTTTCACTATTCTTAAATTACAGCAGAGGTCTCTCTCTGGGAGTTAGTCTGAGAGGGGCCGGGGCAGCTCTTGCAAGTGCTTCAGCACACACACACACACACACACACACACACGCTGTTGCTGTCTCCAGTCATTGATCTGAATGAAGCTGTTAGGAACATTAATGTAAATTGACCAAAGTATGAATGACAGAACAGCATCGTTTTAAGGCCAGAATTACGAACCTTTAAAGACACACCAACAGAAAACTGCTGACTCTGTGGATTTGCACCTGCACTTGTTCTGGACTGAATAAGCGTGCTCAGTTGGCACCCTTGTAATGTAATGGTTGCACTTGATCGGACTTTATCCCATGTCTGCTGCATCAAGTTTGAATATTTTGTTTTCACAAACTTTCTGGTGTTGTAATAAGGAATCACATTCTTACATTTCAATCTTGGTTTATTTGCGTTTAGCGGTGGGAGCAGCAAATCTTTCAAAGATGAAAACGGTTTGTGCGTCTCCGAATGAGAGGGAAACAGTCAATTTTAACTTGGGATACACGTAACACACCAACTTTTGTCTTCCACGTCACGTCTTTTGCATTGTTGTGCCCTTGTGTGGGGGAAATACAATTTGAATGCAGCCCCATTATCAGTGAAAACTACATTGAGAAGCAGCTACAGAATGCAAACACTGAATAGTCACTGCTCAGAGAATCACAGCCATAAATATAAATCCTGATACTCTG
Organism: Apistogramma diplotaenia; assembly: GCA_015052665.1. Classification (NCBI taxonomy): domain Eukaryota; kingdom Metazoa; phylum Chordata; class Actinopteri; order Cichliformes; family Cichlidae; genus Apistogramma; species Apistogramma diplotaenia. Next base: position 5,047 of record VOQJ01020843.1, on the reverse strand, counting down.
CAGTTTGATGTATCCATGCTTGGAAAGATTCTAACACCAAAGGATAGGACTGGATTACAGGGGGAGGCATTTAGATGAGGAAGGGTAAGGTTGGGGTAGTCTTAACAAATATAGAAGTCCAAATGCGTGTGTGTGTGTGTGAGATTGGAGTTTAGCAGGAAGAGATGTGACCACACTGGCCAAGCTACAAAAACATGAGGGGTCGGAGCACATTTAGCTAGGCCAGCAGCAATGACAGCCAGAGCGCAGGACATGCACACAGACTCACATGGCCTTGGCGCCTTGTTATTAATATTTGTAACATCAGGGTGACCCTGCACAATTATGCAGCATACCATGCCCCGTAACAGATGCTGCAGGACATACAGAATAAAATGCAGCTGAAGGAAGAAGGCTACTTTAAAATATTCCTCCTCTGTGACTCTGAGAAGTGACTAACTGCCCTCTTTTTCCAACAGAGACGTAACACTGAAATAAGGAATGGTTGAGTTCACTCGCAAGTGCGAGGAACGGTGCCTCCAAAGAGACACAGAGGAGAGAAAGGCTGCTTCAGATGCCTGGTACAAACTCATTTGAATTGCAAATGGTGTTAGGCAGCATGCTGGGCTGTGAAATCCCAGCAGCACCCTCGGGCATCTAACTCGCACACAAACACTGGCGTGTGAGCATCAGTAGCAAGACTTTGTGTGTGTGTGTACACTACAGTAAAAAAGAAAAGCTACAGAGAATTGTTGAGTTTGGCGCACTTTGCCATGTCTGAACTTCATATGATAGCAATTTGATGAGAAAATAATGATGAGCTAGCAGTGCAGAAAGTGGTGCTGAGATGAGGTAATGGCTCCCCTGCAGGTGTGGGGGGGGGGAGAGAGAAGAAGAAGCATCAGGTGATGCTCAGAGGGAGGCTGGCTGGCAGCCTGATTAGGCAAGGCTGACACAGCAGGCGCAGGAGTGTGTCCGATGTTAACGACATAGATGCAGCGTGACAGTAGGTCTGCCAGCTGAGGCTGACAGAGCATGTGCGGCCTGAAGGAATATGTTGACAAAGTGCCATAAGCCCACCTGTATGTTGCCCAGAATGCTGCAGAGGGAACAGAGCCACCCAACTGGTCTGGCTTGCACAAATTTAAGGATAACAAAGTCAATCAATCAGAGGTTATAAGCATTTAGAAATGGCATTCTGTAAATGACTGAATCTGTATGAAACACCTAAGCTAGAAATATAATTTGGAAAGCCATGCAAGTGCTCATAGATTCCTACTAATGCAACCTGAAGGGAAGCCTCTCCAGCCCTCTATCTAAGCCAACCAGTAAAAGCCAGGGGGTCAAAGGTGAGGTCATTTCCAAAAACTGGCCTGCCTCATCATGCACCTCTGCGGCCCTCACAGTTTTCAGCTTTCAAGCCGCATCACTGACAGAATCACAATACAGTACATCCCCTCCACTTTGTTTCAGAAGCTAAATATAACCTCTTTGTGTGGGCAAACCAGAGGTGTTGATGGGAGGCTGCGCGAATGGCAACATTGTGCAAGTCCTCTATGTGTGTGTGTGTGTGTGCATGTATCAGGGTGGCTGTTGCATAAGTGGTGATGGGTGCGTTTGAGAACACACAGACTTAAACAACAACAGATCCAGTTTGCCCTGACAGGCCGAGACACAAACTGATCAAGTGATTTCTGGAGCTTTTATTTTTTTTTCAAGGCAACAACTTTCAACTTCTGGATGAAAACATCACGTATAAAGAGAGAGGGAGGGGCTGCCTGGTTGCAGCCATGCAGCTCTGATATCAACGCGGCCAGTGGGCGCAACACGACGCTACAACTTGCTCGTGCCTCTGCCTCATTCTCACAATGTTATTCATCCCTCGGCGGAGGACGGCGCGGGCAAGCGTGCGAAGTCCATTCGCGTTATAAAATGAAGTAGCTGCAGCTTGAAAAAAAAAGACCCTTTATCCACTGCAGCACAACACCGTAACAATAAGCCGTATTCATAGGCGATTTATTAGTAAAATAAAAAATAAAATAAAAAAAGGAAAAAAAAAGAAGGAAGCACTGAAGCCCGATATTCAAATAAAACCAAGACTGTGCTTACATCGACGTGTGCGAACTGGAAAAGGGAAAAAATATGAATATTTCAACATACCCTCCTGTCAGACAGACATCCAGGGGAGGACCATGGATGGTGCGCGCCGGGGGAGTTCAGTCCTGCTCCTGCGGCCGCTCCGTGTTTATTCCCCGGTTAAAGGGAAAGGTGGTGTGTGTTGGGGTTTTGCCGGTGAAAAGCGTAATGAGCGAGGGAGGCGGGGGGAGAGAGAAAGAGGGAGGGACGTTGTCAGATGCAGGGAGGCAGGCAGGAGGGTGGAAGACGCGCTCGGGCACATATACTGTCGGTCTGTGTGTGCATGTGTGTGTGTGTGGGGGGGGGGGGGGGGGGGGGAAGAGGGGGAAAAAAAAAAAAAAAAAACACTTCGCGACAAAAAAAAAAATTTCTTTTTTGAAAAA